>CABFVX010004013.1:0-45427 GCA_902151425.1 Timema shepardi | reverse complement strand
GTCCCGGCATAAATTTATCTGATTACCAAACCCTTCCTTCACCTCTGACAAGACATCTTGTGAATGTGGGGAATGCCAGGCCTCCACCGTGGTTCGGATTCCACGTTAAACTGTAGGTCCTCCATTTCATCTCACAATCACCCTACCATTACACATTAGCGTAAGTGCGTACAACCCGAACGGGTAGTAAGACGCGGTGCTAATAATAATAATAATAATAATAATAATATCTCTCTTTATCTCTCTTTCTCTTTCTATCTCTTTCTTTCTCTCTCTCTTTCTCTCTATTTCTCTCTCTCAGATAACTATAAACAATTTTCCCTGCTTTCTGATAAAAAGCAAAAGGGGATGGAAGTACTTTGAGTTCCTCCATTAGTGAACAATAGGGTACAAGTAAATGATAGCCAAATATTTTTTCATCTAGCTAGATGTAAAGTCTATTATGGAGACATTGACTTTTGCCTCAATCATAAAATTTATTTTTGGAATGAAAGTTTTATTAATATTTCATAATTTCCTTGCAATTCTCTCAATTTGTGAATAAGAAATTAATAATAATTTACAAATACACATAATGGAATATATAATACACCACTTATTTATTCCTAAAATTAGGGCTCTGCAAGTACTCGTATTCTGAGCTTCGGGCCAAGCTCGTCGCTTAAGCTCGAGATTGAGATCAAAAGTTTTGTGGGCTCGTCATTTTCGAGCTTCCACTTGATGTACTTTATAATCAATTTTTAAAATGCAATAGTAAGCACAGTCTATTTAATTGAGATGGTATCAGCATTTTCACTTATAAATCATACGGTTACTTAACAAATTGTTAAAAATTAATTTTAATTTTCACATTAATAATGTAATAGAGCTTTAAAACCAGTTTCAACCAATAAATTTAATAAATATTGTCATACATTTTGAATTATACTTGATTGAAGTTGTTTACTTGTATTGCCATGACAAAGCAATGAAAATAATAAAAATAGCTAAGAAGATAAATGAATAATTGAATGATTCTTTTTACTACTTTTACCTGGTCCCTTTCTAAAATAATAATTTATTTTAAATTAAAAATGAAATATCAAAAATATTTTATACTAAATGTTTTCAAACCTATGATATTTAAAAACTCATATTAATCAATATGTTTAGCTACAAAACTAGCTCTAATTTAGTTACTATTTAGTTATGTAATTATGTTGGTTAACAGTTTAAAATCAATGTTGATCTTATTTATTGCAATACATTTTTACCAAACATACCACATTTATATAAAAAAAAAAACTATTTCATATTGTTTGCTAGAGATATTATCTTTAATTTTAAAGTAGCAACATCAACTTTAATAAGCATTGAAAATTAAAGTAAATTTCTCAATAAAATAATGTCTAACAAGAGCCCATACAATTTTCCTGTGCAACTGTGCATATATTAATGTAAATTAAACAAAAGATGTGATCATTCATTATTACACTAAGGAATAATAAAAGAAATATGAAACACTTCCAATTTATAATTGTTTACGACTCTTGTTTACTTATGCGATAAATTGAGTTATGGAGCATATTTTGGGGAAGTACTGGCTTATCAAAACGTCAATTGTATTAACTTTTAATCAAGACAGTGTAGAAACATTCTACGATAATGTAAGGTGATAGTGAGGGAAGCCAACCTTAAAGGATAGTTAGGTTAGGCCTAGGTATAAAGAAACACAATTCTCAATTTTCTTTCTACACTTTTACACTTCCACAAGTCTTCAAACTTCCACAGTTGCACTATGTTTTGAATTTTCGGAAATATTTATTTTTCATATGAAAAGACATTAATGAAAAAGTAATATTCACCAAAATTCAACCTAATGTGCAACTGTGTAAGTTTTAAATAAGTGGAAAGTGTAAAAGTTTAAGAAGACATGAAGAGAGATGTGTGTTTGTTCCTATCTAGACCTAACCTAACTATCCTTTCAGGTTGGCTTCCATCGCTATCAATTACTTTACATCATTGTAGAGTGTTCCTACACTGTCTTGTCATACATTTCCAAGCCATCATGCAATTATTCATTTTATTAACATTGTTTTATAACTGTTAGTGTAATTTTAATGTCCTTAAAGACATGAGTGTTGAAACCATCTTTTTTAAAATTTGAGTGTTCTTATTTTAAAATTGTGTTTTATAAGTGTTATTCCTAATTTTAAAACCAATATTTCTGTTATTTTACTTTTTTAAGAAAAAGTATTTACTATTTATAAAAATGAGTGTCATTCATATTTTAAGAGCATGTGTTTTAATAACTTTTTAACATTTTAAAATTATGAATAAACTCAAACTCGGATCGTCCTCAGGAGCTTTAGAAATACTCGACTTGGGTTCACCTCAAATGAAAAAACCCAAGCTTGCAGACCCCTCGCTGATATCCAATGTTGGCTGTTAATAAAATACTTCTTATATAAAATAATACACAGTGTTATAAGTCCAATTCTATTAATACAAAAAAAAAGCTTATAAAATATTGACTCAAACCATCATTTGTTTTATGCAAAATATCAATAAAACAAAATCCTTATTACAATGAATATCTTAGGAGCTAGTGGCAACATCAGCAATACAACGTTTCCAAATATGTCTTATAATTTAGAGTAAATTGATCAGATTAAAACAAGTAATAATAATGGTGTTCATCAATAGTGACCATGCAATGACTCAGATATGATATTCGATGCAATAAATTGCCTGAAACTGTTTTGCGGGAATATAACAATACCTTGTTTTCGTTTTTCCTGTAATTGAGATGCCAGTGAACCCATTTCTTCGGGCCATGTTAGATCTTTATTGCGCACTTCTATTAAAAGCTGGTCCTCATCTGTAATGCCCAAATCCTCTAGTGTAGGCTCATCCTCTTCTATTAATAACATGTTGTTCTGAGAACCAAAATCATGCATGCTTAGAAACTGACATTTTTCAAGATATGTTTTTATGAGCATTTATTTAGAGCATTAAAATGACCGACACACATTTAAATGTCAATGTATTTTTTTTAATTGATAATACACATGTGAAGTAAAACGAAATAAAGTATTTTCATGAAATTTACTATTTTGACTTTTTAAATGTGAATTCTTGTAAATTTTGTCTCTTTGACTGTGAATTAATTATAACAACATTCCAATAACAAATACAAAGTTTCCTAGCATAAGAAATGTATTTCCCACAACCAAAAAACCTTGGTAAAATATATAAAACTGGATATTATAAAAGTCATATTATGACCAAAGCTAATTTTTAGCCTCATATTTTCTATTTGTTGTACCATATATACACCACTTAAATATAAGGTTGATTTAAATTTAAGTGTACTAAAATAATATTTTATTTATAACATTTTATACCGAAATCCCAATTTTTACTTAAAAAATTAAATAATTCTATTTACCACAAATCAGGGTGTCTATGTTTACTTTGTATAAGTGTTAAATGAAATACTCAAATGTTCTAAGTAATTCATTATAAGCCAACAGTTTAAGTGATTTGTTTGTATTAACACAAGAGATAAGGAGGCTAATTAATGAAACATGATTTATTAAATTATTTTTTCTAACATATTTCAAAATTATTAAGTGTGGAAAAAAGACATATTGCTAATGTTTGGGTGATAATCAACCTTAACATGTATTAGAATGTCGTAAATTAATTAGTTGAAAATCTAATTTCACACAGAATCGTAAATATTTACCATAAAATTGGTCAATTTTAAAATGGACACTTTTAAATTAGGTCTATAATAATATATAAATGTTAATTTAAATATTGAATTATGTATGTAATAAATTATAATTCAATACTATAGTTTTATCTTAGTAAAAATGTAAATATATTTTATACTAGTAGTTCTGTGTACAGTAGACCTAGCACCGCATTAAGAAATTATAAGTTTTATGTCATGTTCTAATTGATAATAAAATCTTTACATATCTCTTTGGATTTCAAGTTGAAATACCTCCCATAATTTTTCCTTGGAACTGAATTTGATATTTTATTAGGAAGAAAAAAAATTCAAAAGAACTTTTAAGAATAGGAAGTGTATAGGAAGAAGAAGAGTGTAGTATGTGGTACAGGAAGTGAAGCCAGGCCAGGCAGAAATGGATTTAAAAAAATGATGCTAGAAAGGTATATGGATAGAAGTGAGAAGTTGTTATATAGTCAGGTAAGAAATAGGAGAAAGAAAGGATAAAATATTGAAATGATGGATGAAGAAGGAAGAACAACGAAGACAGGAGAGGGAGAAAAGAAACGATGGAGAGGAATTTTTGAGAAGATGTAGCTGTTTAATTCAGAATAGGAATGGGATGAGAGTGAAGAAGAGAAGCATGAACAAACTTGCAGAAGAAGAGGAAATGGGTCCCACATGGAAAAAGATGGTGGATGCATTAAAGAGGATGAAACCAGTAAAAGCACAAGGTGTGCAAGAACTAAATTTGGAAATAAAAGATGTAGAAGAAGCAGAAATACAATGATTATCAGGTTGCTGAAAGTAATATGGAAGGAGAACAGGGTATCGGAAAGCTGGAAGAAGGTAAATTTAGTAACAATATTTTTAAAAGGAGATGGTAAGAGATTATGAATTTAAAAAAAACAATTTTGTGACACTGTGCAAAAATATATGAGAAGATACTAGAAACAAATTAAAAAAAGAAAATGAAAGAAAGGTGGAGATAAGATCAGTACGGATTTAAAGAACAGAGGTCTATGATAGACTTGAACTTAGCTATACAACAGCTGATGAAAATAAGGTATGAAATTAAAAATAATATACACTAGCAAATCCGGGCAAAAGTTGTGCTATACTTTCCTATGATTACCTGTACATTTTTCCAAATATAAATGAGGTATTATGTAACAATACCAACAATTGATTCTCTAAAGTTTAGGAAGTTGTGTTGCGCATTTCAAACTCCTCCCTGATGAGTTCCGATAGTATAAAACCTAGGTCAGGGTGTTTGTTGGGCAGTAATGAACGAATTTCTTAAAGCGTCAGAAATTATCTCTTTGTCCAGGAGAGCAATGTTATTACGTGTCATCTTCTGATGACCGAACAAAGACACCCTACCCGAGTTAGCCACTGAACCCAAATTCTGAGACCCAGTGATAGATAATGTTGCCATGAGTTTGGACTAAACTGATTAAAATATTTGTGTTTATTTTAAGAGTGTCTGGAGGAAGACTTTCACAGATCATGTTCTGTATAGTTTATGTAATGTATTGTTTCCTCTGTGTCAACAGGTAATTTAAGATATAATCAGCATATGTGTTTACTTTTTATTTTATGTAATTTGTGTACTTTGATAGGATCTTGTAAAGAGTCACCTACATAAATGTAAAATGAACAAATTGTCAAAAAGAGTAGGAGAAGTTTTGATATGAGACTCATAGTCACAATTATCATTAAACCAAAAGAAAAATACCTCACAAGTTTGAAGCCTTTTTTTCAACCTCTGAGCTTCAGACCTGAGGCAGCGCCCTTGGCCAGCTGCCTTTCACAATCCATCGCAAGACTCCCCATGACTCACTCCAAGGGGAAAGGAAGCAGGAGAGGAAAGAAGAACCAAAACACTACGGACACCGGATACATCACATAATCCAACAACCACTTTCCCTCTCTACCCATCACCTCAAGCTGCCCACGCCCTCAGTACACCCGATCCTCTCTCCATGCTTCCAGACACCTATAAGACGCTAAACAATTCCCCTCCACCAACATCCAGTAGCAAAATTTAGCCTGGGACTTTGCAAATATTCTCAGGCAAAACTCCTCGGAGGACAAATATTTATCCCTAAAGATTTTTTCCATTTCTTTTTCGCTTCCCTCCTCCTGGGGTGGATAACAATGTAAAGAGTAAACTGTGTTCCTTTTTAATTATATCTGCAATATTATGTTTGTTCCCATTTATATGTTTTATATCCACCTTTCCTCTAACTTCCTCTAAATATATTTTATAAACAAATGTCAAGGACATATCTAATTGTCTTAGAACAGGTATATTGTAAAAAATGGGTATATTTTTTGAAAATAAAATTGAAAATATTTTAATGTTTTATGAGTGTTATTTTCTGGCATTGCCAAGTTATATCAAACGTGATGGCTTCAGATCACATGGCTTGACGTAAGAATATGTGAAAGAAGATTTAGTATTTTTTTCCAAATGTCGGATCAGGTCTTTTCTATGAAAAGTGAACTGTATTAAGATAATGATTCATTAATAATATTCTCACCTCATCTCTGTAGAACCATAATCTCATGTCTTCTGGCCTTATCCTTAGCCTAGTACTCAGAAAGTCATAGACTTGTTTGATGGTCGCAAGTCGACTGAAGGCTGCAATATATGCTAAATAGCGCTTCGGAGGAGTAGGGAGATTAGACACGTATGCATAGCCTGTGGAACCTGAGAATAAATAAAATAACTTTCTTAACTATATTTCTGAATTATTTACTGCCAAAAATTGATTTCAAAGTAAATTATCTAAGAAACAAAAAAAAAGTATATATTAATTTATCAAAAGTAAGGCATTTTACATTAACGAACAATAATCTGTTTAAAGAGCTTATTATGCAAATGGAAAATGTTTCACTGAATAACTACTGCTAGGTGTGTAGGCCTATTAAAATATTTTTTTTTAAATAAATAGATTTGAATCAAAGAGTAACATTTCGAACAAATACCAAATACTTCAAATTGAATGTTGTTTTTTTTAAGTGAAATTTGTAATTAGTCAAATATTTTTTTAAAAGAATATTTAAAATGTACTGGTGAAATGAAGAAAATGCTAAAAAAAACTTTAATATAAACCAAAATCATAAGATATTGTGAAAAGTAAGATCTTCTTACCTTTTAAATTGACAATGCTTTTATTTACCTGTTTTTAAATGTTGGCAAAAATGCATATTCCATATTTTTTTAGAAAATATAAATTATTTGGGATGTATATTTTTAAACAAAAAGAAAATATGTTTTATGATTGCACATAGAATTTGATTGAATTTTTAATACATATTAAAAGTCTTTATCTGTTCAAGTATCTAAGAATAGGTTATATAAGACATAAGACTTAAACATAACAATTGAAAAATAATGTGTTGATAACTGATCTGAAGAAGTTTCAGGTTTAAAATAAATAGAGTTTGTCAACAATGTATTGAACCTAAGATGAAGAATCAAAGATTAAAGGAGGAGACTGGCATCCTAATAATGATGTATCCCTTTTGATAGATGAATAATCTCATCTTGTTAATTTTAAGTAATTTTATATATGCTCTTGTTATTTCTAAGTAATTTTATATCTGCTCTTGTTACTTATAAGTAGTTTTATTTGTATATATTCCTTTTGATAGATGAATAATCTCATCTTGTTATTTTTAAGTAATTTTATATATGCTCTTGTTATTTCTAAGTAATTTTATATCTGCTCTTGTTATTTCTAAGTAATTTTATATCTGCTCTTGTTACTTATAAGTAATTTTATATCTGCTCTTGTTACTTATAAGTAGTTTTATTTGTATATATTCCCATTTGACTGTGTGATTTATATATTTTACTTTTAAATATGAGCTAAATATCTCAATTTTCAAACAAATAGAGAATATGTATATTTAAAGAATATACTCACTTAAAGCTGCAGCTCCATAACCCCCAACCATTCCACTCCATGTAGTTTGGGAAGGTCTAGCAGGCTGAGCTTGATGTCTAAGTAATCTTAAGCTCACAGGATACAGTTCAATTTCCACTTGGTCGCTATTCCTAGGTAATATCACCTAATTATAATAAAATTAGTTACACAATATTAGTAAAATATATTTAACAAATAAAATATATAGGTTAAGAACTTGAACAATGAAAGAACATTTTGTTTGGATTTTTAATTATCCAGTACTATATCAATTTCTAGGCACAGTAGATATATTGATGAGACAAAATGATTTTATACATAGTGGGACAGAAAGTGTGGATACATTTAATAGCACTATATATATTTATTATTTTTATTATTTTACTGACTATTATGAAAGAATACGAACACAACAAGTCTTACAAACACACTGATATTATTTGTTTTATAAAACTAAGAAATAACTATTTGTTTGTCAATATTGTTTATTCTTAATTCGATGAAAATATATTCATTTCGTTAAATATTTTGAAAGAAAACAAAGAAAATTATATGCATCAAGACAGCCTTTGAAAAGCTCAACCAACTTCATACCACATAATTTAATGCTTAGTTGCTCAAACATAACCAACAACTAGCATCACATCACTCAATCCAACTCGGGCACCTTTTTCAACATTCTTAGCGTCTCCTCCCTACATTTTATGGGACTAACCTACAGTATTTTAAATAAAGCTATGACGGCTCCTTCCATAAAGTCTAAGGAACATTTGGAAGAATTATCCAGGCTTTGTGTCCACAATGTTAGGACTAACATTTTACCTGCACCTCTACTTTGTAAGCCTACATCTATAAGCTTACTCTCCCACAACATCAACAGATCTTCCTTGGCTGCCCTCTTAAATTTAGCTAAACCTATTACATATTAAATATTGTTACAAGTGCCACAACAAACCAATATGAACTTTCACTTCAGGAACCTGATAAGGAAAAGGAACCAATACCCAAACCACGAGCTTCAAGTGTATTTGTGGCAATCCTATCCCTTATACCCTTTCTAAAACTGAAACCAATGTTCTAGCCAAGGGACTTTCATTTTAACTCAACATATAATTTGACCACTTTGCTCAGGTACAAGATGTGCGCACCCTTAGACACAAATACTACTTCAAAAATACCCTTCCACCCCGCAACTATGACTCTGAGAAAAAATATATCCAACCCTCACAAGATTTAGGCCTCCCTTTAACTAGGATTCTCCAGCTCTGTCTAGAGACCATCCTCTCGAGGAGTACCACTAATTTTCTATAAAACATCTCTGATCCACACTTACCCTACACTATGCCAAAAACAAAAATCTAAATTTCAATGAACAGAAAGCAATCAAAACCCTTTGTGCCAACAAGGATACCATTATTCTGCCTGTTAATAAAGGAAGGATCCACTTCAGTTGTTCTTAACTGCTTGGGCTACATAGCTGAAGCAATAAACACACTTTCGGGCCTGTCTACCTACAAGATCCTCCAAGAAAACCCTACAAAAGACTACAACACAGTAATTAAGGGGTATGTTCAGCGTGGCCCCTCCCCCTCCACCGCACTAGAAAATTTAACCTAGGTCTATGCTTCTTTCCAGTGATAAAACTCAAACTCCTGTACTCTACCGTCTTCCAAAAAGTCACAAAAGAATCGTCCCACCACCAGGAAGTGCTATTGTCTCTAGATGTGCTTACCCTACAGAAATAATCTCTGCCTTTGTTGACACTCACCTACAACCCTTAATAAAACAACCACCATTATATATTCAAGGCAAACAACCTTTCCTAAGGCGCTTGGAACAAATTTGGAAACTACCCTCTGAATCCTTCTTAGTAGCAATTGATGTCACCGCTCTATACATAAATATCCTTCATATTCATGGCCAAGCTGCAATTGAGAATTAACTAAATCTCAGACCATAAATTCCCACACCCACCACTACTTTCCCACTCAAATTTGCTAGAATCATTCTTGAAAAGAACCGTTTCTGTTTCCTTGACAAACATTATCTACAAATCAAGGCGAACTGCTATGGGTACTCGCATGGCCATCTCCTATGGCAATCTCTTCAAAGAATGACTGGAAGAACGTTTCTTAAATCCATACTCATCAAACCACTAGTATGGTTCTGGTACATTGACAATAATTTTATGATTTTGTCACATTCGAGAGATATTGTATACTAAACTACTTTCTGGAAGAATTTAACAATTTCAGTACTCTCAAATTCACCCACAATATTTCACTATAACATGTCACTTATTTGTATGATGATGTCTTAAATGAGAAAATAATATTTGCAATTCACTTCATACTAAACCTATAAACCACCAACAACACCTCCAGTGCTGCAACAGCCACCCTTCTTAGACCAAGAAGTATCTCCCTTATAGTCTGGCCATTAGGACAGAACACATGTTCAGACGCTGCTGACCTCACTTAGTATTGTAATAAGCTTTTCTCAGCTTTCAATTTCATCTCTCATTAATAGAGACCGGATTTTGCCTATTTGCCTTCTTTTTCCTTTATCATAAAACATAGGCAGTTGAAATATATAGGTGTTTCATGTCATTACAAGTACAATATGTTAAATTTATAGTGCCTAGAATTACCTATTATGTTGGTTTTTGCCTACTTTATGAATAAGAGCCTTAATTTCACCTATTTTATGAATATGAAACTTTATTGTGCCTATTTCGGCCTTTTTTCTTTGCTCTATATATATATTTTTTTTTTAATTTTTTTTTTTTTGATGAAAAAAGAGACTAGTTTATAGACATGGTTTGAAAGGGGGGTTAGTGGTAGGGAAGGGGAACATTTGACTTGGCCTGACCTTGACAGACAATGTTTAGAACATCACGCCCAATAATAAGGGGTATTAGGATGGGAGTGAGTAGAGGGATGGGAGAGGGTGGTGTGACGTGGTCCAACAGCCTTACCTTGACTGACGTGGAGATTAGAATAGTTTACCACTCAGTTTAACCTTCATTATTTCAGTATGTGATTATGTCTTTTAGAGTCAACTTCTGGCTTGGTGGGTTTGTTTACTGATATTTTTTGTAACACTTCTTGTGTTAACTGTGGTGGAAATGCCAAAGGGGGAAAACAAAAGCAAAAGCACTTTATTTAAGCAATGGATAGGTGGTGATACTAATTTCATGACAGATGGAAAAATCATCTTCTGCCAATCGTGTACCAAAGAGGTAAGTTTAATATCCATATCATTAAATTTAATAATAGGATTCCAAATAGGTTTGTAATATTTGAAAAATAACTATCATTCCATTTATTATTTGCTTTAAAATAAACAGCATTGGCTATCCATGGTTTTTTTTAAATACAAGTAAACTACTTTTCAACTCTTTCATGGATTTAAGATTTATACTTTCTGATATATATTTTAACGGCTTTAGGGCTATTTCAGAATAGTTAGATGTAGTAAATTACGGTTGATAAAATTACAAATAATATAATTTTTTTCATGTATTTTAGGTAGAATGTGACAAGAAATATCATTTAGACCAAGACAAACAAACAGCGATGCACTGCAAAAGTTTAAAAGAAAAAACTGGCAGGCAAATGTTAATTTCGCGAGTTGTATTTCCTGATGATTGTGAACAATTTTAGTCTGAATTGTGCACTGCGATGGTAGCCACGAATATGCCACGAACGAAGCTAAACAATCCCATTTTAAAAGGTTAATTCACAAAATGTACCAACAAGCAGATCCCTGATGAATCCACATTGAGGAAGAATTACTTACATCTCCAATATTTATCCGTAAGTTTTTTGTTTGTTAATCTATTAATTTATTATTCAAATTTTTATTTCAAAATATTTTAAATTTATTGGAGCAGGGCACTTTCATTTAGTTGCATAATTATTTGTTTTGAATATTAAGTGAATTTTTACTCCTTTCCAGGCCATTGAGAAGATAAAAGAAAATATTGGAGATGCCTACTGTTGGGCAAGAGTGGATGAGACAACTGACCATTGCGGCAGATACATTACAAATATTGTGGTCGGTAAACTTGACTCCACAGGACCCAGTTCTCGGCACTTGATTGCCTCAAGAGTGCCTGAAGACACTAACAGCTCGACAATTGCCAGAGTTGTTCGCGATTCTATTTTATTCTATTCTATTTTAAACATTTTTGGTGCCTATGAATCTGGTCCCTGCTCATTAATACTCAAATCTACAGAGCCATCTCAAATGACTCGACAAATCAGACAAATTTCTGTTGGCATTCCTTCCACCACCAAATACCATCCGGAACTACAAAGAATCAATACTAGTCCTAAAAATGGCTACAACTTTCTAGTTTATTCCCTTAGACACACAATATTTCAGCTTTCCCCAAAGAATATCTTTCAAACAGCCATCTAACCTTCACAACCTACCAGTAAACCAAGGAATGCCTACCCTTAACAAAACTTTCACCTCAATCAACACATCTAAAAGTCCATAGCCATAAAGGAAACAACGCTGCAACACCTGCAAGATCTACCCACCTAGCAAGACCTTCAATAATAAAAACATGAAGCAGTACTCAATCCTAGGTCACTTTGACTGCAACACAACAGGACCTCTGAGAATAGGCATGAACAATCACCATTTAGATAACAACCAAACAAATCTAGATAGATCAGGTACTTCCCATGTTAACACCCATAAAATAAACTTTGATTTCTGCTACACCAACAGAGTACCTAGATCATTCCTTACAGCCACTAGCAACAACTCCCAGACCAGGCAATGGGTAAACCAATCCAGACTATCCCCTGGCTTAGATATGAGATAATCTATTTTAAATTTTTTTAAATATATGATTCATTTATTATTTAAATTATAGTTTGTGTTAATCTTATAAATGTTTTTGATTATTAGTTTTCCAGGAAACTATCTATATGTTCAAACCTAAATTATGTTGCATCATTTTGGACACAATAAAAGTTTTCAAATATCTTTTAAATTATTCAAGCATTAAATAATATCTATCTTTGTTTTTTATGTGTGTCTCATATGAAAAATGAAATAATTCAGAAAAATATAACAATGCGTGTTTGTTCGTATCAATGCCTAATCTAATTTTCCTTTCAGGATGGCTTTCTTCCCTATTACTTTACATTAATGTACAGTGTTTCAACACTGTCTTATTGTACATACTCTGAATAAATAATTTTTTTAAAATAGAGTATACATTTTTGTTTGTTATTTTAATGTATATTTTAATATTTATTGATAAATAATATGTATGATGTACTTTATATTATTTATTTTAGACATATCTTTATAATTTAAGTTAATGGTGATGTTAATAACAGTGATAAAGGAAATAATATTTACTTGTCTGGGCAAGGCTGGAGATCCCCCATACCATTGAAAGAGTGCTTTCCACAATGAATCTGGAACTAGCTCGAAGTCTCTGCTTCGCACAAGCACAAGGTTACGCTTAAGTTTTCCTCCTTCACCAGTCAAAGTCACCACCTTTAATAGTCACATATGTTATGTCAACATTTGAAAAGCTTTAATGAGAAATTCAACATTTTATGAAAATATATTTATAAGAAATATTTATTAAATGCAAAACAAACCAAAAAAAAACACTTTCAAACTGAGATTGAAGATATACCAAATTTATAAGCTGAGGGTTGTGTTTTTTTTACTTATGGATTGTGCTATAGTAAATTTTAAATATAACAAGGAAAAATGTTGTAGTAAAGGTAAAAATGTCACATGAATTTATGACAATGTATGATATTTAAAAAAGTATAATGGAAGGAAAGTATCAAGAAAGTGAATAATTTACTCTTTAAAATTGTTTAAAATATTTTAATTGCTTTAATTTATATTTAATTCAAGCAAAGCTTAAACAAATATTTGGTCAATTATCTATTTCAAATATCAGCAGTACTATAAATATGTGTCCATTTTTTGTTTGTGCTGTAAATTAATTTAATTTATTAAATGTATTTACTGCCATTGTGTAATCAATTAGTTTTTTAGCACTGCATTTTATTACCCATTCAGGTTTTATGATTTATTTTTAATTGCAGTAATGATTTTATGGATTAAAGAGGTTATATTTATAGGGAGTGTACTTGCATTTGCATGGAAGCAGAATGGAAAAATATTTTGGAAAAACACACCTCGGTACACCTAACAGAGATTCGAACATTGATATCTCCATCATCGACCGTTTAGTCTACTGCGAGAGTAACACGTAGACCATGCATCCACCAAAGCAGGTAAACAATTAGTTATTTAGTAGATAAAATTATTATTATTATTATTATTATTATTATTATTATTATTATTATTATTATTATTATAAGTTTTGAGATAATACATAAGATAAGTGATACATTTACTATACATAAAAATGCTATGAATTAAGCATGTTTTAAATGTCTATTGTGTTAAGTATAGACACTATTTACTGTAGCCAATCTTTGGTATATTTATTTTTTAGTAATTTTAAGTAATATATATGAAATAAAGTTATAAACAAAGTGGAATAGGTAATTAAACGCATATTATAGAATTTTTGAATAATAAACATAAATAAAAGAAACAAACACTAGGCTTATGTCTTCCAGAGAAAGACGACATGAAAGCATCAAAATATTGACAGGTTTGTAAATGTGTGTTAAGTGTACTTTAATTGTGCGTCAATTTTCTACAATTTTATCATACTTATGTATTAATTATGAGTAAAATTGTGTTATATCAATTAATAGTAACTGCAAAACATTGAATCGATTAGAACAAAAAATATTTTTCTATTAGTGTGTTAACTATTAGTGAATTATTCAATATAGATCTGAAATAAACAATCAGAATACACTAGGCTCTTAATTTAGAATAAAGTCAAACGGAACAAATTGATTTTGACAGTATTAAGTTTTCCGACATGCTTAAGACCCTTTAAGTAGCAGTGAGTGATTAAACTGAATATTAAAGATTTTTCTTTACATCCATTAATGTTTCCAGTCTGTGGCCTAGGTCAGTTTTTTTTATCAAGCCATATATTTTTCACTACTGGCCTGTCGTAGCTTCATATGGCTTATAATCTAATGTAAGACTAGGATAGGCACAAAATCCAGTCCCCAGCCATTAATTCATTAATAGGAAAGGATAAACCCACATTTCACCAATGATAAATTTTTCGGCCATGCCGGCACTCGAAACCGGGACCCTTAGCTCAGTAGACGGTCATGCTACTGACTGAGCTAAGATATCGGATTAGAGATCAGGTCTTTTAGCCATAACAAAAATTAAGTCAACAAGAGAACTTAGAACACCACCACCTATTGAAGTAGTATCACCATTGTATAGTCATTCAGAACCATACATTTTAGGAGTGTAAGGAAAGTAATTATCACTTGGCTAAAGACCCAAGTTTCAACCAAATTAATAATATACAATTTATTCACACGAACCACAAACCTAGATAATCAATTCACTATCCTTGGTTCAAAAACCACTAAAAATGATAAATGTTATGTGTATTAACTTATAACAAGAGAGAGCTACAAGATATCTGTATTGTTTATTAGTGTAAAATCATTCTATTTTTAAAATATAAAATAAAGAGAAAAATATAGTTTTTTAAATTTTGTACAAAGCAAGTTGAATATCACTTAGAAACGTAAAAATGTTTTTCAAATTTATTAATACATTTTAATTGCTTCTTCACAAGTTTGTAAATTTTTGTAAGGTTTAAGAATTGTTAACTAGATTTTGATATTGTAAAGCTTTGTCAATGAAAAAGTGTAATTTACAATGTGTTTAGTAATTTTTTTTTAAAGGAAATGGATAAAAATAAAGAAAAATCAACGAGTAGGTGCAACTTTAATTAAGAAAGCCCACCTAGGTAAAGAGGAAAATTGTGGGAATAATCCAATGGTAGAAAGTCACACACATTTTAACACAAATAGAGTAATATTTCTGCATTCTTGCAGAGGGAGGAGAAATGATACTTTACACATTCACTAACTAATCCATTTTGAATTAGAAAGAAAATATTAGATTCATCTTTCTTTCAGGTCCATTACAATTTTATCCTCCCATCTGTGTATTTGTCTTCCCAAAGTAGAGTAATTGCTTGAATATAAACTATCAATATTAACATGTGATACTTCCAGTTTTATCTGATTACTTTAATGCTTCCATCTATTTGATACAGCCTTCACTGTGCTAAAACTGAGTTTACTAAGCACAGATTAGCTTCAATATTCGTTCCACCCAATAACTCAAATTCTCAATGTGTGTATTCTAGGAGACAAGGTAGAAATCTCCAGTATTGTGTTTTACTACTTGAAAAAAAGTTGTGACTCTGAGAACTTGTGAAATTGTGTTGTTTTTTAAGTTAATTTATTTTGCTAAAAATGTTTATTTATTCCACATATAGTTTAAATAGTGTGTTCCAATTACCTTGTAGGAAGGTGTTCCAATCAAACAGCTGTTATCAATCGTTCCTGGGGTTGGAGGGGGGCCCATTCTTTTTCTGAGCTGTCGGGGAGACTGGTTGGGACTAGAAGTACTACTACTTGGCCTGGAACAAATATAAGTCCGTCAAACAATTCTTTTGAGTTTAGAAGGTTAAAATTAAAAAGTTGGTCAACACACAATACCATTTACCTAATACGTGACAACAGTAAGATATATTCCCGGTATCTGGTACAAGAATAAATTAAGAGCCATTACATTTATTTAATACAAAAAAAACTAAGAACTATTGAGAAGATTAGTGTTTTACAGATGATAAATATATAAGTCCAGGAGATAATAAGTAGCTAATATGTATGGTATTTTAAAAAGTATTTTTTATGTGTAGCCCTTTTCAACACTAAATACTAAATAGAGGTGAATTTTATTTAGACAAATGAACTTTATGAGACCTTTACTAGACATGTTCAAGATCTTTATTAACATGTATGGCTAAGGTGATTAGGTTAGGTTAGATTAGGTTGCCAACACGTAGACTGGTGCAATATATATTGTTTAGTTAGCTCTGACAAGCAATCTCATTCTCAATATGTTCCAAAATGAAAGCTGACTGAAATTTGAACAATTCTATCTGGTAATTTCCTATACATAGCAACATGAGGCCTTAACAGAAATAACATTTATAAAAAAAGTGGTAGGATTAATTAAATTATTGAGTTTGATAACACTAATAGATAATGATAGTTAAAATTGTATACATATATGGCCAGTGCTCGAATTTGACCAGGACGCCAATATGGTTGATACGAAAATATATGAGTGTTCCAGTTATTATTATTATTATTATTATTATTATTATTAGCACCGCGTCTTACTACCCGTTCGAGTTATACGCATATTCCAGTTAATACAAGAAAAATTTAAAGCGTTTCACCTGCACACTTCATTCTTCCTATCGTTATCCAAAAAGGTATATATTCTAGTATGAACAAACTCAGATCCTAATACGTGTGTATAGTGTATTGGATTTTGAATGTACCAAGGTAAAGACAAAGAAGTAACAAATACGTAGCCTTACGGGAGATTTGTCGCATCCCTCGAGTAAGGTAGAACTTAAAATATCCAGTGATAACAGCGCTTCCAAGTGAGAATTCTTTAAAACAACTCACTTGCAAAATGTTCCTCATGAGAAAGACAAGCTGAGAGCTAAGAGCTGCCGTCTCTCCGAGTACAATAGTCCAGGTAGCGGTGATCCCTTACCCCACCTCACCCCCTTTTCATTGACCAAAACTTTTCAAACAATTGAGTGTGTTGGACCCAAATATAAAATAGCAGTGCTTCTACAGTTTAAACTTAAGTGACACAAGTCTTGGAAATGCACTTGTAAATAAATTGGAAATGCACTTGTAAATGAATTATTAAATATTATGTGACCAGCTTCTGCGGTCACAATTCTTTAAGATTCACTTCTTCGATAGACTTGAGTGCAAATAACTGGGATATTAGTGTTCGAATCATGATTGGGTGTACTGATAGTGTTTTTTCCTAATATACTTATAATTCTCCTTCTACACAAATACGGGCACCTTTCCCAAACATTTTACCTTCCTCATTTTTTATCCTTTGGAGTAAATATGCAGATAGCTGTAATGGGAAGTAAGACGCAGTGCACAAAATATATCAGCAATTAAAATTAAATACTTATGTTGTAAAGGTTGCATTTATTTTTACATTTTGTTGTCAAATTAATATAAACCAAATAAACAAGTAATATGCTATTTTATAAACTGTAAAAAAGCATGGAATATGCAATGAAAAGATGATTTTCCTAAGTATATATTTGGTATCGGCAATACCCCCTTATTTTAAACAAGGGAATGATTATATTCAACATTATTTTATACTAATAGCCGCCTCAGTGGCATAGTTAGCTAACACACTAGTTTAGTGTTGAGTTAGACTGCTGAGGATGGGGAGACCAAGGTTCAAATCTCTTTTTGTTTAACCGTGTTCCCTAAATGGTTTTCCACTCTCCCTCCACGCAAATGAGGGTTTACGTCCTCTATATCCAACCTTCTCAAATCCTAGCCCATTAGCATAATTAGTACTTTAGCGTATAACCAGAAAGGGTAGTAGACACAGGATTAAGTATCAATATTACTAATTTATATTAATGTGTAATGAAAGTTAACAAATCGGTTTTATTATTATTATTTAGCACCGCGTATTACTACCCATTTGGGTTATACGCTTTTAAGTACTAATTACGCTAATGGATTAGGAATTGGGAAGGTTTAATTAGAGGAATTGAACCTGCATTTGCATGGAGGGAGAGTGGAAAACCATTTAGGAAAAACCACCCCCAGTTCACCCAACCGAGATTCTAACCTCGATCTCCCCGTCATCAGCAGTCGAGCTCAACATGACTAGCACGTTAGCCAACTACGCCACCGAGGCGGGTAAATCGGTTTTAAATCAGTTTATAATGAAATCAAGTCTGAAAATGAAGCTTATCCCCCTATATGCGCATTTAGATTACACAACAAAAAGCTCATAATGTTTTGCCCAATTACACTTGTCCAACACCACCTCGTGTATCTATGGAAAATTAAATATCTATTAATTTTAGTAAAGGGGAATAGAAATAAATATTTAAAAAAATTTACACTGAAAACTCTTTAAGAATAAGATTATTTTACTATAAAAAAATAATATTTTCATACAATTAATAATTGAAGATTTTCTTAAAAAATAAATATTTATATAACAATAAAAGAGTTTAGTTAAGTGAGTAAAATTGTTGACAATACAAAGTACATGAAATAAATATATCCAAATTATGTTTTAATCACAACAATGGTTATTAAGTGTTTGGTATAGAAATTATCTACTAAAGTAAAGAAAAAAGGGTTTTAACTATGTAGTTTGGATAGGTTTGAAATTAAAACTATGATCACTACCATCAAAAAATTAATAAAATAATATAAAAATAAGATTTAACAGAAATTTGATTCAAATATATGTTAAACAAATTTGGACATTAATACATTTGATAATCTTTTGGTCACTTTGATTTCGTAATGTTCTAGATCGAGCTTTGACGTATTTCGCTATAGCATTCTTGCTTTATTGGTGAACATCCAGCTGTCATAATTTAATTTTGAAAGTTCCTTCATGTACAATCCAAAGATAGCCCTGGCTATCACAAACCAGCTATGGCAGTTAAAAGATAAAAAATCTTAGAAATAAAATAATACCTAGTCTACGATCTGAGTGCACAAACGAGCGCAATTGCAGGGTGGCATTCCAATGACAATGCAAACTTTACCCAAGCACGATCATAGAAACATGTTTGAAAAAAAGAGCATCACATTTAACCAACAAGCATAAATTAAATAAGAGACTCTTTTACAGAAACATATAAAATATGAAGCAACATTATTATCCAAAGAGAATCATGGTCACCAAGTTATGTCGCCTGAAATGGTTTATTTTAATTATTATGTTGCTCCTAGATGTGCGATAATAGCTATGTATTTGTAAATCTAATGTATCCACTTTCAGATAGACTTTAGTTTGTGTGATGATTTACTTTTAGTACTTAGACTTTTTTACTCTACCTTTACAAATTTAGTGTCTTACTAGAGTCCTATTTTTATAAAAAGAGCCTTTTAGAAAGTAGTTTTTTTTTTGCTGTCAACATCAATAACATTTTCTATTTTGTTATTTTAGTTAGCACCGTGTCTTAATATTCGTTCGAGCTAAATGCTTATGTACTACTAATTACACTATTGTTTTAGAGATGAGGGAGGTTTAATTAATATAAAGTGTACCTGCATTTGGAACATATCAAGTTTTTATAACTTAGGAAATTAGAGGCCCCTCCCATTTCCCAGCAGTAAATTTTCAAATTCCAAACTTTCTAACTTTTATGGTTATGTGGGATGGTCCTTTTATCAATTGGCAAATTTAAATTTTCTTTCATGCAGAAAAGTATATTTTCTTTGGAAAGATGGCAATTTACCCTCGTTTCCAAACCCTTTTGTCCCCTCACCCTCCTTAGTTTCCACAATTTCAACTTGAAATTTTAAGAGTTATTTGGTTATTATATATGGTATTTTAAGTGGCTACCAAATTTCAACCTAACCACATTGTAAAGAATGTTCTATTTTGGTTGTATTGTATGAACATAATTATTTTAAGGCTTATTCTGGCAGGAGGTGAACCCACGCTTATACATTTCCTTGGAAGTCAAGAGTATTGGGTTGCCTTCCTGCTGAGAATAGCATATAGCTCATTTAGCTTGCATCCTGTTGACGAGCGAGCATGGTGCGACCGATGGACCTTTGAACTGGTGTGAATCAAGATCAGCATGTTTGTGTGTGAGAAGAACACACATTGTTGAATGTTGGAAGCCATGATGGATGCATGTGTGGTAGAGTTGCCGTTAGACGAGGTGATGAAATAACATGTGATCTGGCGGTTCACCCCTGTCGAAGGGTCGATCGCGGGTCTCTGGGTAGTTTCACGAGTCCCGTTATCGCGCGTGCTTCCTCGTCACGGGGGATTACCTCATACTTATGTAGTAGTTAGCATCTATATAGAGTAATAAATATATCTTCTTGGACTAACTCGCTAGCCTCATTCCCCATGAACCATCCATCCCAACCCCTACTGCTCGGGGTCCATCCCAACCATGTAACACCCTAGGGTGCTCCGGTAGTGTAGTAGTTAGGGTTGGCTACCGGGCACCCCAAATAAATAGGGATGTTATAGTATACATTTTAAGCGCTACCATTTCCTTGGCTTCAATTTTGAAATTCAATTTGTTCAAGAGTGTAGGAAACGCGAGAAAATGCCAATGCTTTTGCAGTTTTTTATCAAATTTTTTTTGGCCAAAATAAATAAATATAGCTCCACTAGAAAGATATAGTTTAATTTCTTTCACTTGGTGATAACAACAGTTGTTGAATATCTGTCGTGAGCATAGCAGCATTAGATGAGAAACTTTTTAAATGAATTAACATGAACAATGTATCCCTGTCTAGCGACTCAAACCTGTTTTATTATTAAATTGCATGGTGACATTTCAAGCTTTTATATCTACAAAAATTGCACTTAAATAGCTTTGTAAATATTTTGAGGGGACCATCCCTCCCTATTTTCCAAGCCTTCAGTTTTACATTTAATAATTCAGGCCTTGACACTTTTTGAGATGGTCTTTAAGCCCACCCAACTTATTTAAATCATCTAACACTTTGTGAAGTAGTTTAGTCTTTTAGTTTTAAAAATTTGAGACCCCTATATCACAAGCCTCCTTAGAAATAACTAATATTTAAAATGTGTTGGTGGTTATTTGATGTTATTCCTCTACAAACTTGACAAATTTAAATTTTATACCTCCTACATGTATACCCCTAACCCCTACCCCACCCTCTCCTTCCCTATTTCCTGTAGTCTAATTTTGGAAATTTAAAATGTTCAAACTTTATAGTTAATTTGGGTGGTCCCTATCTCTGCTTTATGAATTCCAATTTTATACCACACATAAAAGTAGTTTACCCAATGGTTTTGAAAATTTTAGCCTCCCCATTTCTATAACTCACACTTCAAAATCTCAAATTTAAGACTTATTTGATTATCTGATTATCTGAAGTCGTACTTCTACCAGCATGCAAAATTTAGACTTTATACCATACTTTTTTTTATATAAACTCCCCTTTTTTTCCTGGACTCCCACTAAAAACTTTAACATTTTTGGACTTTTATAGTTATTTGAACTGGTATCTTTGCCTATATGCAGAATTTTAGTTTTATACCACACTGAGAAGAGGTTGTTTCTAACTGTTTTATAAGTTTTTAACTAAGCAACCCACTTTTCCAATCCACTTTGAGAATTTTTAAATTATAACATTCATTTGGATATCTGGAGTTTCATTTCTACCTGTCTTTCAAATTTTAATTTATAACCTCATCTCTAAAGTTATTTCTAGCTGTAGCTTCCCCCTACCCCATTTCTCATAGTTTAAATTTAAAATTTCAATGTTCATATTGTTTTGTTTGTTTAGAATAATCTAACAAATCTAAGCTCCCTACCATACATAGAAGTAGTTGAATGTATTGTTTTTTGTAAATGGTGAGTCCACCCACTTACCATACCATTTCTTAAACTCCCCTTATAATTTTCAAATATTAAGATTTATTTGGTTATTTTGAAAGGTCATTCTACCTACTTGCCAAATTTAAATATTCTATCACAGCTAAAAGTTGTTTTTATGTTCATAACCCCTTTCCTTGACGCCCCCCCCCCCTCCCTTTTTCCTCCTATTTCCCGGGGTCACATTTAAAATTTATAGAGTACAGACTTATAGTAATTTTACATGTCCCTTTACTTTACTTATACATTTCAATTTTCTACCACACTGGGAAATATTTGTTTCTATTAGTTTTAAAATATTAAAGCTTATTTTTCTATTACTAAGAAATTTCCATTTTTAAGACTTATTTGGTTATTTGGAGTTGTCCTCCTAAACGACTGTCAAATTTAAATTTGCTAGCACACATGAAAAGTTTTTATCCTGTTAATATCCTCTTCCCTTTAATATCCTCTTCCCTATGTCCTGGGGTCACACTTATTAAACAAAAATGTTCATACTTTTATAATTATTTGGAGTGATCCCATTGGTTGCCTGAAAATTTTCAATCTTATATCACCCGGGAAAGTATTTATTTATATTAGTTTTGGTAATCTTGAACACACTTTTTTTTACCAACGCACCTCGAGAACCATTGTGTGGATGTCGTACATTAATTAATATCATATTAGTATTCTGTGACCCGATAAACCCTCATATATCAAATTTCATCTTAATTGAAGGACATAAATTTTACTGCCTCTTTTTTTTCCCCTTTAAATCCCCTTTTAATGTACACCGGAAAAATACCAGTTTTTAAATTAATTCAAGTATACATTAATGATTTTAAATACATAGCATCAAATAGCTATTATAGACCTGCATTAGTGGCCACGTGGTTTGGTATCTAGCCTTCCTCTATCAAATAGTCATGATTTGATAGGGCCACAATTTGTGGGGTTGTTTTTACAGTTCTATATAAAATATCACACATTTAAAAAAACACTTTATAATTAAAATTTAAACTATTTAACTGGCCAGAACTTTCAGCCTCATTTTGGTTAAAACAATATTAAAAAATGTCTAACCACTTCTTAAATAAATTGGTATTGCTAGACGTCTGCAATTTTCCTCAGTGCTCCTTAGCAAATATTTGCAGTTGACAGCCCCTTAGTTAAAAAAAAGGTACATTGTGTTTCAAGTTTTCTTTGTACTGTGCAGTCAGAGTAAACTTATTTGTGTGGCAGGATTATGTTACTTAGGTACAGGAGGTTGGGGGGAGTAGAGATGGGGGAGGGTGCTTCCTGAATCTTGATCGGTGACCGCCAGCCGACAGGTTAGCTCGAGGAGTTCATATTTTATATCTGCCTTCTAATACATTCGAGTTTAAAGTGAGTCATTTGAAAAATGCTCACTTGATTGCGCTGCAGTTTCTGGTGATCACACCTAGCGATCATATCGCTGAACTGAGGCGATTCCTATAGCAAGACAATGACTTCAATACAAATATTTTACCGGTGTTAATCTTTCGCCTCCCCTTTTGTAACCTTTATTATGGGGATTATTTTTGGAAAGGGCATTTGCTGTTTTTTTCGTAGGTATATGATTTATACCTCCAGTTTCACATTGTCTCTCATAGTGTAAATACTGTACGTATCTATTAGAAGATTTGAGCTCTATGCCACAAGTGAACCATTATCTCTTTTTATAAATTGTGTTTCGCGTAAAATGTTATTTGTCTATTAAAGTTAGCTACAACATTTCCTTGCTAAGTTTTATAACTAAACATATTTTCTTCAAAATATTTATT
The DNA here is from genome assembly GCA_902151425.1 of Timema shepardi. Taxonomy (NCBI): domain Eukaryota; kingdom Metazoa; phylum Arthropoda; class Insecta; order Phasmatodea; family Timematidae; genus Timema; species Timema shepardi. The sequence goes on along the minus strand of CABFVX010004013.1, from coordinate 21,334 downwards.
TCATTGAATGAAATGAAAAATGACAAATGGTGTCCACTTGTCAGAGGATTTAATCTTTATAAGTGGTAAGAGTATTTAATAAAAACTTAACCTGATTAGTAGTCAGTATTTACATGCAAATTAAAGTCCCAATATAGATCTATGGGATGTCTGAAATATGTGAATATATACTAAATTCCACCAAGCAGTTGTTTTAAAAAAAAACTGTCGTGGTGTGGTTCAAAGTAGTACATGAATAAATTATAATTTGCACGTATTAGAAAGGGCTTTACATTAAAGAGTAGAATATCTGGTTGTTTCTGCTAATTTATTGCACAATGTTTGTTATAAAACATTTTACATTGAAACAAAATTTTTCCTATGGATTAAATAATAATATTTCTTAACAGTTTCATAATTTTTCAAAACAATGTAAAACAAATAATTTTTCAAAATATCTGGTGCCATATTTTTCCTCTTCTGTAGCAAGTTTGTAGGATGAAACTCCTTTTTACTTCACAAGAAGTGATTGGGGAATGTTTTATCATGCATCTCACTCTTATTGTAATTCAATTAATTTCAGTCTAGAATTTTCCCCCAAAATGATAGGTAATCTTCACATGTTTTGATCTTTCAAGTGTCTTACTTTTTACAAGAATAAAAGAGATGTGAAACAACAATGCTAAAGTAAGAATACAAGAGATAATTTAAATAAATAATATGAATTTGTGCCGAGCTAATGTGAATTAGCTCGCACAAGTGTACTGTTATGTAACCTTTTTCCGGCGCATCTACTTCTAATTACTTTTGGCTATTGATTGGATGCCCCTTGTTCTTGCCCAAATTTTATTATCTTCTTTTATCTTTAATGAGCCTCCATTAATTGCTTGTGCGTACCAATTTCCCCTTCCTCGAAAGAGTCGTAATATCTGACATTCATATGTTTTCTTTCCCCTCCCTCTTTCTTTGACGAGTGCGCATGCGTGCTCTTCCTGAGGCGGGGCTGGCTCAACTTTCCACCTCTATCTCGCCTTTTTTTTAGTCCCGGTCTGGGAGCGTTAGGCGACAGTTTTATAAAATAAAATAAATAGTATTCTTCTATCAACACTGGAGGAAGACACATCGTGTTTAGACAGACTATTGTACGGTCACTGAATGTTTGGCTGTGTTCTCCTGTTACGCAGCTGACTGTCGCTGCCCTGCATGGTCGCTATGGCATCCCTAGGATGGCAACCTTGGGCCCTGTGCAGTTAGCCCCCACCACACCTGCCTTGATAGCTTATTGTTTACAACTGTGAAAGCTTGGCTCATACACTTCTACTGGTTTGATACTGGTACATTGCTGGTACGTTCCTACTGGTTTGCTGCTGGTATGTTGCTGGTACTTTGCTGGTACTCTCCTACTGGTACGTTGCTGGGACTCTCCCACTAGTTAGCGGCTGGATCGTTGTTGGTACATTTCGCAAGGAGTTTCTCGCTGCTCAAGGGCTGATTAGACTACGCTAGATTAAGGTACCCCGGAGAGATGTCCAGAAGGATTCACTGCTTTTAGAGCGTGCTACATGGTATAGAGACGCGAGGTGTTTTGGTTATCTGTACTAGTAGCAGGAATGTAGCTGGCTAGGCTCTCTGGAGATCTACCCTTGGTTATTTATAATGTATATTTGTTTGGAGCGTTTTGGTAATTATAGCTCGTTTTGAGCTTGTTGTCATTTAGTCTTTTTCTTATATGTAATTGTAGAGAACCCTTAGGTAACTTAAGTTACACATTGTGCTTGTTGGCTGGGTGATTATAGCTTGTCCCATGTAAACTGTAGATATCGGGCTGGCTCGTATAGTGTCACCAGTCACTTATATGGTTAGTTAAACCTCATAATCAGAGAGACCTCGATTGTATATTCATTGTTACCATATTCATACCATCAGTATGAATTGCCTGTGTTTTTTATGTTCATATGGAATAGTATATTTTTATGTTTGGTCATTGGTCAGCCACTAGGTTAATTGGATGATTGATTAAGTTCAATGGCTCGAGCAAGGTCGCTCTAATTAGTATAATGTAGTTAAAGCTGAAGCGTTTAGGGCCTCTTAGTGTGATTTCAAGGGGACCTTGTATGTGAACGGCTCGCTGCCATACCTGGGAGCGCCGGTTGTTAATTAACTTCCTATTTGAGTCGGTCGGGTATGTTACTCGGCCCACTTAACCTTTTGCCTTGGGCCTTGTTATTATCTGTTCTCGGGGGAGTGTCATGGTGGCGCTCGGCTATTTTAGCTCGTGCAGGTCTCAAGTATTCTTTCCCCTTTGATGGGACTCTTAAGCAGCCTTCTCGCTGGCTTAATACCCAAGTAAATGTATACCCATCTTGCTAAATTTTTATCTTGTTCCTTGTGTTTTGCCACTTATAGCCTTACGAGTTCCCTTCTGAGATATTTATTTTATGATATGCTGCAATGAGAATGTCTCCCCGGGATGGTGGGCAAGGCGTTCACAGCTAACCCTCTCAGACAGCAATGCTGAGGTGTTCACCGAAGTTTTGTTGGTATAGTCAGAGTGTTAAGTAAATTGCTGGGCAGCTGATCCACCTAACTATTAGACAACCAAAATCTTATATTCCACAAATGTTTGCATATGATATGTTTACTGCCTTTGTTAATAAAATCGTTTCTGCTCAAGTGATTTCTGCTATGTTAACTTGCACCAATCCCCTTTATTCCTATAAAGTAGGATGAAAATTTAAAATGAATACTACTATTTACTGTAAATAAAATCTAAACAAAACTTTCCTAATTGTAGTAATATTCATAAAATATGCGAAATTTGCAAAAAGAAATGATCTACATATGGATTTTTTTTTGGTGTGTATGAAATATCCAAAAGAATGAGTCTGGCATGGTATGAGTAGCTCATTTCAAAAATGAATACAAACCCTAAGATTCCTAACCAAACACATCAGTATGCAAAATACTTTCAAGAAAATAAGTGTAATTTAAAACGGAGATATATGCAGCATGCAGATGGTGATAATAGTAAGCTTAAAAATGTGTTTTTCACATAAATGACCGCCAAATTTGATGAAAATGGATGTTTGTTGAAAACTGTAGCTTGCATTTCACATTTTGTTACCACTTTCATGCAACGCTGGATCATTATGTAGGCAAGTTCTAACTACAATATTGTCAGGAATTAAATAAATTTAATTCAGCTTCCAATAGTTAAATATTGATTATTAAATTATAAACAAAACTTTGTCTCTTTAAAATTATTCATTATCACTTTTTTTTTACTTTGTATCATCAGTAGATTTTCTAAAACACAAAGTACTCTATGTGTTAGGAGATAGTACAAATCTATATTTCTCATGCGCAAACTAACATCATGTTCTTATTAGGAAAATGAACAGGTTAATTGATTTACAGAAAAAATAATCCCATAGCATAGGTATTTACGTTTTAAACTAGTGCCTACCTACATAGTTAAATATTGGATATCGTTTTACTGTGGGAGTGTATTTTTCCTTTCAATACAAATAAATATTAATTAATTGCAATTATGAATAAATTAGATTAGTATAGTAAACTTCAATGTGATATTCATTTTACTGGAATTAAATTAAAGTGGCATGGCTTAGCATTCAAGTCATTGAAGTGTGTATAGATAATGCAATAAGTTCTACAAATGTAATAGTGTCATGCTGGATAATAGATTAAATGTTTTATATAACTGCACACTTGTGATATTGATGTGACTTATTTTATAATGTGTTAGACTGTGACTGACTTGTGCGTGAGCGGGATCTCGGTGTAGATGTTTGGTCCCGGAGATGCCTTCAACATACGCACAATGGTTTATATATGACATACCCCTTTCCTTTTTCTCCCCTTTTCAACAGTGTGAAATCCAACTAATAGAAAGAGTCCTGGCGACAGGTTTTGTGAAGGCTAGCTTCTTATTGGTGTAGGGAAATGGCGTCTTCTGCCAAATACTATGAAGTTGTTTCTTTTCTCAAGAAACAACGCAGTAGATATTTTAACAAGAAAGATGGTATAAAAAATATATTTTAAGGGTGAAATCCTTTTCCCGTTGTTTCTAAGAAGCTCGTGTTTCTTCATGGATGAATCTTAAAAGGATACTCTACCTATATTACTTTAAAGAAAAATTACCTTCATCCATGACTTTTTACATAATTTAGATTAATCCAAATCAATATCATTACAATTACCCCCCATTTGCTTATGAATTCAATGAATTTAATGAATTTTGATAGAAGAAAATCCTATACTGTGCAAGATTTATGTCATATTTAACATTTGATCATCCTTAAAATTAAACATATATAATGTTGTGGAGTGTAAGTTACATAAATTGTACATGTGGATAAATATTGATTACAATTTACTTGTATAAAATACAAAAGTTATGATATATTATTTATACGTTGTCACATTTAATTATTTTTAAAGTCCAGTCTTCTTGATGAATATATGGAAATAAAGAATTTCCTGTTTATGTTTTATTTTTTATTTTCTTTACTTATTTTCTTGATTTCACTGAAAAATTATCGCACTCATTGTTGTGTCCTTAAAATGTCATGTTCACATACAAATTTGAAAAAAAAAAATTATAAATGTTTTTGGTTGAATAATCAACTTTATATTTGAGTTAAATTATAAATGTTTTTGGTTGAATAATCAACTTTATATTTGAGTTTAGGTAATTAAATTTAATAAATACAAGAATAATTTGAAAATCCTGAAAATTAATATAAATTTATAGATGAAGTATCTCAAAGTATCTTAAATTCAATTTAAATCTTAAATCATTGTTATAAAATATAAATGTTGAAATTATTTTTATAAAATGTTTAATGTAATCATCATTAAATCAATTATTTCTATCAAAACTCAAATGTTTATTTGTGTTATTAATTATCCAATCAATCACTGTTTACCAAATTCTCTATGATAAACATTTGTGGTACAACTTAAATTTAATTATAAATTGACTTAATCAAACGGTCCTTACTAAAAATTTATTTTACATATCCTTAATACTCTTAGCTATCTTAAATCTACTTGAAAAATGGGTCAAGTTTCTCACATATTTGTTTAATTTTTTAGTGATTTGATTGATGTCTGTTTATTTATTAATGTGACCTCATTTAATTTACTAACATAGAACTATTAATTGCTTGCCATCGAGCAAGGGATATTACATTATTACACTTAAAGTCAATTAATATTAACCTCAGTTATTACATTTTCAATCAACTAATATTAACATCAATTCTTACATCATTACATTCTCAGTCAATTAATCTTAACATCAGTTATTACATTATTACATTTTCAGTCGATTAATACTAACATCAGTTATTATATAGTTATATTCTCAGTAAATCAATATTGATATCAGTTCTTTTCTATTATTGTTGTTATTTGCGAACCCTGGTTCATTATTCAATGTCAAACTTCCCTTTTATTTTATTTTACTTGCTAGTGACACAGCCGTCAAAACCTTCTACCTTCTTTCTTTTTCTACCCTTTGTATTGTCAACCTGTTTTCGTGTGAGCTACAAAAACATAAGATGTACAATTTTAACCTCACCTTGTTTTGTTTAAAATAATTGAAATAGACATAAAACAATCTTGGATTCTTAAAGTACACTGGAAATTAGTATGAAATCATATGTCACACTGCTGTGAAATATTGAAAATAATTTTCCACTTTCTAATTGAGTAATTATTTTCTCATTAGTGAAAAAATCTTTAACTACATATTTCTCTTTATCAAAACATTTGAATGTTGCCAATTTGCCATAGGTACTTAGATAAAATACAATCATAATTGAAAATCTGTTACAATAGCATAATAATTAGGTACAACGCCCTAATTATCACTCATTATCCTTGTTGATACATCAATATTAAATCACACAATCACAGAATACCCTTTCAAACCTCATCATAATCTCCTCCATATCTACGTCTCGAGTAACTGTCATTGTAAATTTCAATTGACGTTTTACTTTTTGAGTAAAGTTTGTGTTCTTTTATGTTGTTGCCTTCCCAAACAAAAGTGGTCGCTTGCAACATTATTTCGAACAATAGATTTTGTTCACAACTAGTTTTAAAGTGTACACGTTAATAATAAAAACCCTTCTACCCTTTTCAAACAAACAAAAAAAATATTAGTGTCAATCTTCATAGTGAGGGTTTGTTGATGGCTTCCTTTGAATCTATATTTTAGGGGTGACTTACTTCACAGAACTCCTCTTGGTTTTATTTTATTTTATTTTAACAACTGCGCGACTTAATAATTATAGTTATCCTTATTTTACTTATTTAAAATTTAAATCTTTAATTAAACAGCTGATTTTTACATTTAAATGGTCCGGGATTTAATTGTTTATTTAATTACCTCCTGGGTCGAATATCTTTTGTGAATCGTGCTCATTTAAATTTGATGTGCCTGGCAATGGTGGTACAGAATTAAAATTTAGAGGTTGATGTATTTGATTGGTTTTTAATCTGGGTTGACCGGCATTGTTATTTCTATTGATTTGTCTATCACTCAAGTTTATTTGCCTCGAAGGTCCTTGGTTCCTATCCTGTCGATACTCTATACTAGAATATGGATATCTTCTATTTTGCTGACGTTGGGTAATTATTGTGATATTTCTGCCTATCTTGTCCATTATTAACTTCTCTGATTTGAGGTTTAGACGATTGCCTATGCCTATTAATACTATATCCATTTGATTGCTCATTGACTTCTTTGTTTCTTTGATGTCTATCATCAAATGCCATTAATACTCTCTCTACTTCTTTAATGCTTTGTTTATTTATGCTAATTAGAATATCTTGTACTGCAATTGAAAAATGAATCATCAGAAGACCTATCAATCTATCCTCTTCTATCGGGTATCTTAAATATTTCGCCTGTGTCACAAATTTATTGAAATATTCGCTCATAGTACCATCCTTATCGTTATATTTTCCATTGAAAATTAATTGTATAAAATCATCCTGCATGTTTTGAGACCAATATTTTTCCAAAAATATGTTCCTGGCCTGTTCATAGGTTTCCCATTCACTCTCTATATTATCTGCCCAAGATTTTGCCTCATTTTCAAGACCTGATAAAAATATCTCTATTTTGACTTTTTCATTAATTTTTTCTCCTTTAAATACTTTTTCTACTTTGTTTATGTACTGTACTGCTGAAATATTTCGTCTCTTTCCTTTAAATTTTGGAATAAGTGCTTATGACGTTTCTCTTAGTCCTTTAGCAAACATGTTGGTAGTATCGTGTAAATTACCAACTTCTCCAAGATTAATTTGGTTTTCAACTACAAAATCATAAAAAAAAATGTCTAATTTTTCTACTGCCTTAGTAACAATCCCATCTATCTGTTCTTTGATTAAAATTTTATTCGTGTCTTGCTGAGAATCAAGTACTGATTTTACTTCATTTATTTCTTTTTCAAGGTTGTGTTGTACTACCTTAACATTAGTCCCAACTTTAATTTCTACTTCCTTTAATCCTTTAATTGATTCTTGTTCTACCGTTTCTGTTCTATTTTTATTAGCCGTAATCTGTTTCATTAATTTGAATTGTCCCTTCCTTAAATTTTCCTGCTTTTCAATCAAAGCCTGTTTTACCTTTTCATCTTCTAGTACTTTCTCATCTACCTTATTTAACTGTACTGCTAAGTTTTGATGAACCGTCTCTACTTAGTCTATTTTCTGCTCTAAATAACCAAATCTCTTCTCACAAACCTCCTTAATTAACTCTATTTTAGCACTTAGTTATTTATTTATTTGTTCAAGTTTAGTCTGATTTGCATCTATTTTCTGATTAATTGCTTGGGTATTTGCATATATTATTTGATTAATTTCTCGTCTACTTGTATCTATTTCCTGTCTAGTTGCATCTATTATTTCCTGTTTAGTTTCCTGGCTACTTTTATCTATTTTCTGATTAGTTTCTTGGCTATTCTTATCTATTTTCTGATTAATTTCTTGTAACATTTTCATAAGTTGATTTAAATCTCCTACAGGTTGTTGCACCTTTGTTAGTTCCCTACTCTTTTCTAGCCCTTCCTCAACTACTATAACATTTCTTTGTGTATCTTTTTCTGCCATATCTTCTCTCTCTTCCTCTGCAAATGACTCTTCATTGTACTGCTCAATTTCTCTTTTTTCCTCGTCTGATTTTTCTAGAACTAACTGATGTCTAGGTCTATTTTCATATTCTATCTCGTCAAAACAACTAATAGCGTCACTATTATCATTTGAATCTGCCATTTTCCCTTCCAAAATTTACTAAAATTAATGATTATAAAATATTAAAACAAAGTTATTTAAACCTTATTAATTAATTAAAATAATATAAATTTATCTAAGGTTTATCTGACTAATTTCATGTCTTCAGTCAGCTTGTTCCGCCTCAGTACGATGTTCGTCGCTGGTGTGCCTTGTAGTGTGCCGTGCGTGGAACATGTTTCACCTCGGTTCTCGGATGGATGTTCGTCATTGGTGTGCATTGTAGTTTGCCATGCGTTAAACGTACGTTTCTCCTCGGTTCTCGGATTGATGTTCTTTGTTGGTGTGCCTCGTAGTGTGCCGTGAGTGGAATGTCTGTTTCACCACGGTTCTCAGATGGATGTTCGTCGTTAGTGTGCCTCGTAGGTGTGCCGTGAGTCCTTCAGTTGGTGGAGTCTTTCTCTTGTCTCGGGGATTCGAGGATTCGCGTCGCGGCTGGGCGCCAATTGTAATAATATGGGTTTATTGCGCCGCTCTTTTGGGCGTCAATCGTAATACTATGTGATCAATCGCCCCGCATTGGGCGTCGATTGATTCACTGCAGATTAATTCCCTGATATATGCTGTGATGTTGTACAGGTTGTCTAAAGCTCCGTTATCGAGCGCCTATCATCACTCTATGGAAAATATACCGTTTAATCAGCTGTCTATAGCTCCGTGTTCGAGCACTAATTAAATCGGTATATCACTATAATTAAAGAAATAGAAATGTTGATGGCTGTTACTTCACACACGGTTTATTTAAATTACACCTAAAAATTACTTGTACATATTTCAATTAAATGTTTTATATAACTGCACACTTGTGATATTGATGTGACTTATTTTATAATGTGTTAGACTGTGACTGACTTGTGCGTGAGCGGGATCNTAGAGAAATGGCGTCTTCTGCCAAATACTATGAAGTTGTTTCTTTTCACAAGAAACAACACAGTAGATATTTTAACAAGAAAGATGGTATAAAAAATATATTTTAGGGGTGAAATCCTTTTCCCGTTGTTTCTAAGAAGCTCGTGTTTCTTCATGGATGAATCTTAAAAGGATACTCTACCTATATTACTTTAAAGAAAAATTACCTTCATCCATGACTGTTTACATAATTTAGATTAATCCAAATCAATATCATTAATGTTCAACCTGGAAGAGGATAGGGATGAGAGTGAACAGAGAAGCATGAATAACTAGTAGAAGAGGAAAAAATGTGTCCCAAATGTTAAGAAGTTGAGGATAAATTGCACTGGATGAAACAAGTAAAAGCAACAGGTGTGAAAGAACTAACTGTATAAACAATAATAGCTGTAGGATAAGCAAGAATACAATGATTAAAAAGGGTGCTATGGATGATATGGAAGAAGAACAAGGTAGTGGAAGACGGAAATTATAGTACTGATTTTTAAGAAAGGAAACAGGAAAAGGTGTACAAATTATAGGGGAATAACAATAATGTGCCAGTGTAGGATAATATATCAGAAGAGACTGGAAAATAAGATGAAAAGAAGGTGAAGAGAAATATAGCACAGATTTAGGCAAGGGCGGTCTACATTAGACTATCTTAGCTATAAGACGGCTGATGGAAATAAGGTATGAATTTGGGAAGGACTTGGTAATGGTATTTATTAATGTGGAGAAGGTATATGATAGTCTGGATAGAAATACAGTTTGGAAAGCAATGGAGGAGGTTGAAGTATAAAGAGGAGTTGTAATGAGAGCAAAAAACGAGAGTTGTGAGAGCAGAGTTGTGTTAAGATGGAGAGTGGGAGGACGAGAGTGATTCAAAAATTTTAAAAACGAGGAAAGCAGGTAAGTGATCTCTCACTACTTCAATATCTAATGATAATGGTCATGAATAAAGTGGCAATGAAACTAGAGGTAGAAATAAAAACCAAGATGTTTACTTTTGAAGATAAGGGTGGAAGAGGAAGTACAGGGACAGATATAGGAATGGAATGAGGAAGTGAAAGAATGTGGAATAAAGTTTAGCACAGTAAAGTGTGAATTTATGGTCAAGGAAGAGGACAAGGACTAGTAAAGATGTAACAGAATATAGAGTAAAGTTGAGAAAATAAGAAACTGTAAAATATCTTGGAAGCTAAATTGAGGTGAAGGGTAGAAGTAAAAAGGATAAAATTAGAACAGAGACCCGCCTTGGTGCCATAGTTAGCTAACGCACAAGTTTCGTGTTGAGCTAGACTGCCAAGGACATGGAGATTGAGATTTGAATATCGCTTGGGTGAACTGAGTGTAGATTTTCCTAAATGGTTTTCCACTTTCTCCCCAAGAAAATTCGGGTTCACTTCCTCTATATTCAACCTTCACAACTCCTAACACATTAACATAATTAGTACTTGAGTGTGTAACCCAAACAGGTAGCAAGATGTGGTGATAAATAAATAAATAAAAAATTAAAAGAGAGCAAGGGGAAATTTTCTATGGGTGTGAAAAAGACCTGCTCAAGAAAGCAGAAATTGCCCAGAAAAATAAAGAAGTGCAGTTTAGAGTGTATTTTGTACACATAGACATATGCAGAAGAAACATGGACAATGAATGTAAGAAAAACTAGAAATTGGAGGACATTGGAATTACGTTAGTAAGAAGCATGTTAGCTGTCACGAGGAGAAACAATATTATGAATGAAGTTATCTGAGAAAGAGTGGGGGTTCAGGAAGCAAGACTGAGATGGTATGGTCATGTGATGAGGTTGGAAAAGGAGAGAGTTCCAAAGAGAATGATGGAGATGTATGTAGGAAAAAGACTGCAAGGAAGATCAAGAAGGAGATAAGAGGAAAATATAACAAAAAGTGTGAGGAGAAGAATGGAAGTGATTAAAGGAGGAGGAAAAGTAGAAATCTTGTGGAAGATGAAGTAATTTTAATAAAATGACCTAGCCACATAATGGAAATAGTTTATGATTATGGTGGTGATTATGACATGTAAATAAATTAATAAATAACATTAATAAGATGAAATGCTAAAGAAACACTTTTGAACTAAATTGAAAATAACCTTTAAATATGTGGAGGTGCAGTTAACAAACAGAAAACGCAAAAACAAGTGAAAGGGGAAGCCATTAAAGGAGAAATAATGGTGTTAGGGTAAAGGAAGATGAAGGTATTTTACTAAACTGACCTGCCCACAGGTTGAAACAGTTTATGACGATGAAGCTAAGGAATACTTAAAATATAATAGTTTTAGCAAAGTTAACCAAAATAGTGTCACTAGCTGGAATAAGTGGAAGTGACTAGTCAGTGTATTTCGCATGTCAAAAATTGTTTGACATTACCCAGAAAAATAAAATGGTATCATGAAAGGGAGTATTTTCGAGCACTAATATTGCACTTCTATAAATATATAGTGTTCAGGTGTGTATTTAGCATAGTATTATTAGAAGATAACTGTTTTTCATAAATTAAAATGTACAATTTATATTGGCATTGAGATATATTAAAAATCTTAATATTATCATTAATATGTTTTCAAATTCAGTAATTTCTTAGAGAAAAATAGGATGGTTACAAAACTTATTCGAAAATTCTATAACCATTACAGGTTGTCGAGGTAATATTTTTCAATATTTTATTGGTAGCCTTTTCAGCTTGTTAATGTTTAGTGATAATATTTTCATTTATTAGAATGCTCATATATTTTTTAAAAGCTGGCAGCTAATAAACATTCACGTTTTTACAATTTAATTTTTGAATTATTAAATGTTATTAGTTATATATATCCATACAATTGATTATCTTACACTTTTGTTTTAATGGCTATGTTTTAAATTAATGATGTTTGAACAGTAATTAAATTTCTTGATTTTTAATTACTTTTAATTAAATTCCCTGAACTTTCCCTGTTTTTACTTCCCTGTCTTTAACCACCATGAAAAATACACTCCCAATAATGTAATAAAATTATTATTTTGTAAGAATAGCTGCAATTCAAAAACCGTTGAAAAATGATACCAAGACAATGGCTTTGAGTCCAAGCTAGGCCAAAGGTCACAGGTATGATTACAGTGTCCAGGTTTTATTTTTAAGCAATTATTAAAATTTCCAAAATTTAAAAAAAAATTCTTAAATATAAAAACTAAGCGATACAGCTATATAATTAATGTGAGCCATCATGAATCCAGGAAACTTATCTTAATTTTCAGTTAGAGTAAGAATATAACATTTCTTTGATTAGAAAATAAGAATATTGTACAGTTTTTGGACAAATTTAATAAATGTCTATTCAAATAATCTTAAATGTATCTGTATAATCTAATTGTTTCCATACCAATAAAGAAGACCCACTTTTATATCGCTGTGACTTACTAGCTATTCAGGTTATAAGCACATAATATAGTTACTCTATTGGGGTAGGGATGAGGAAGGAAGCATTTTAAATGTAGCTGTCACGAGGAGAAATAAGATTAGGAATGAATTTATTCGGGAAAGAGTTGGGCTACAGTGAGTACATTAGATAGTAGAGGAAGCAATACCGAGATGGTATGGAAATGTAATGCAGATGGAAAAAAGAGAGGACACTGAAGAAAATGTTTGAAATGAAGTATGTGGGAAAAAGAACACAGAGGAGGCCAAGAAAGAGATAGTAGGAGCAGATAATATAAAGTATTCCAGAGAGAGGAAAAGAATAGAAGAAATTAAAGAAGGAAAAGTGGTGTAAGGATAGAGGAAGATGGAGGCAATTTACTAAAGTGACCCAGCCACGGGGTGGAAACAGTAATTGATGATGATAATAATGATTACTAATTAAGTATTAAATATATGTATTATTTACCATAGATAACCAGAACCAAAGCTTTGAGAATTTTATTTTTACTCTAACAGTTGTCATAGTGTATTAAGCATTTCATTTTGAATTCAATATGGAGTAATTAAGTTTTTGTGCAAAGTGTATTCCTTCTTCTCTATTTGTTCGTTAAAGGCATTAAAGCATAATAATATCACTCAAATTGTGTTAAAATATTTGTTTTTAAATGTGTGTGTGACTATTTCCTATAGAAGAAAGTAAAAAGATAGATATCACCTTTGTGCATTGAATTATTCACCAATTTTCCTCTTTCCCTACGTGGACTTTGTTCATTAAATTTACACTTATTAGTTTATTTTTCCTTTTCTTTATTTTCATAAATTTCCATTACTATAAAATTATTTAGCCATCGGGCCACCTCATTGTTAAACAAAATTATAAAATGGCAAGTGTATGAGACCGGTATTAAAGTTATTTATCATTATTAAAATATATTGATGTAGTAGTTTCTATGAACTATTATGTACTTAATTAGTGTTAATAAAACTTAATTTTAGTATATTATTTTCCAAATTTGATTTTAACCCAAAAAATTGATATAACAAGCTTTGTATTAAAGATTTGTGTAAAGTTTAGGTCTTTGTGTGTACAAACATATAAGAGATAAGATATAGGGATGAAATTAGGCCTTTTTTTCAAGTATTTATCATAAAACATTTTTAAAACTGAAATAAGTATATTATTATTATTTAGCAACGTGTCTTACTACCTGTTTGGGTTATACGCATAAGTACTAATTTGACTAATTGGATAGGAATAGGGAAGGTAAATTTGGAGGAAGTGAACCCACATTTTCATGGAGGAAGAGTGGGAAACCATTTGGGAAAAACCACCCCCAGTTCACCAAACCAAGATTCGAACTTCGATCTTCCCATCCTCAGACGTCTAGCTCAACATGATACCAGCACGTTAGCTAACTACGCCACTGAGGCGGGTGAAATAAGTATAAAGTGGTCCAGTAGATGCATTCATTTTATTTATTTCTAAGAGTAATATTGTTCAAGTATGGCAAACTAATTTAAATATTGTAGAATTGTGGCCACGAGAAAAGATTTTTTTAAATATACTAGTATTTTAAAAAGTTAATAAAATAAATTCTTGTTATAAGAATAAATGTCATCATTTGCATATTCTATTATGATAAAAACTGAAAAACTTTGAGAGTTTAACTAACTGTTACATCCCAAATTTAATTTTATATTAGTATGATGGTAATGAAAAATTGTTAAGATACCTTGAATAATCTTGGCCTAGTAAAGATAAGGAACTAGAATTAATCTTCTTGGAAACATCCTGGATAAGAGAATTGGTACCAGTTACAACAACTGAAGAGTTATCTAAAGCAAGAGAGTCATCTGCCACATTTAAATGTTGATAGAGTCGACGAGGTTCACTGTGTTTCAAACTACTACCAAGACCCGAGATTGGACTGTTGCTGCTATAACCAGACACTGGGCTGTCATAACCATCCTGCAAACATATCATTTCATTGTAATAAAAGATATCAATGTTACATACAAGTAATATTTTGGTTGACTTTATTATGTTTCATTTTTTTAAATCTAAATTGATGCTTATAAGATTATTATCAAATAAACATTTATATAGGAATAATTCCTCTTAAACGTCAAAAGAAATTTTTATACTGTAATTTGGATGAGTTGACATATATGGTGAGATTATTATTGAAAAGAGTTAAAAGCCATTGAAAGATTGCGAAGATACAAAATGCTGAATATGAAAATGTAAACGCCAATAATATGTTCTAAAATATTTTTCAAACAATTGTGTGTACTAGTAACTACATAAAAATGACAAATAATTAAAAACTTATTAACAAATACAAAGTGTTATTCTCTTCTAATATTATCATAAAAAATGTGGGCAAATAATAGTTAAGCCTACAATTTTTAAAATAGACACTTATAGTAGAAAATAGAATAGTTTAGAAAAAAAATATAAATTAATGTATTATGTATGAACAGAGATACACATAAATCTACATTAAAATCTCTGAGCTATTCTCCAGTAAATGTATAAGTTATACTTATAGAGTCAAAGAGTGATTTTTTTTTAAATTCATTTATTTGAGGTATTTAACACACACTTTCTGAAGTGATTATATCAGCACACAACCTTTAAACTGACTTAAGTCTAGAACAGACACAACATCCAGCCTCTGGCTGTTAATCATTACTGTGAAAGGGGAAATCCTCATTACACCACTAATAAATGTTTGGCTATACCATGAATTGAACCCTGGACCTTAGCTTAGTAGACAGATGCACTACCGAGTGAGCTAAGGAGTTGGACCCAAATAGTTAAAAAATAATAAAAAGATTATGTATTTAGTAAACTTGTGATATCGTTGTTTGTTTATGTGGAATATAGGAAGTATGATTTATTAACAAGGTAACTGTCATAGACCATTGCACCATAAAGGGAAAAATTTTCTGAAAACCATATCAAAAAGTAATGCATTACACTTTCAATTTTGACCAGATAAGTGCTTACCACATAAGACACATATTCAAGCCAGGTTTTCCACCAGTCAATGTTAATGAGATACCAAAACTGTCCAACTTTGTAACCTCTTCGTTCCTCTCTATCCAGCCATCCATGAACAATGTTACTTTCTTCTTCTCGAGATACTGGCCTTAGACCCAAGACAATATGACATACCTGCAACAAGTATTTCAAACATACTATGATTATTTACAACTCACTTACAATGGATGTAAATTAATACATATAAAAAGTACCCAGCATGTGTTAACCGGTCCATAATTAATTAGATATTACCTACTGTATGATTCACTACCAACTAGCCTTATATCAAATGACCAGTGCCAGAATAAGGGGGGGAGGGGAAGGGCTAGAGGGGCTGCAGGCCCAGGCCCCAGCGGGTTCAGGGACCCCGGCTCCTTAACAGCTACTCTGAAAGGTCTCGTGAAACTTCAAAAATTGCATTTTATGACTTAAGTTATGTGAAGTTTTTTTTACTAAATAGTTTTTGTGAGTTTAGGAATATATTTTCCTGCTCACGATTCTTAGCTGTGATGGTAGTTTCATCAATGATGTAGTTCCTCTATTTCTCACTATATATCAAACATATTTTTTTTTATAGGTTGTAAGGAATATACAGACTTGGTGTTGTAGTTAGAAAATGTACTAGTTTCATGTTGAGTTAAACTGCCGAGCATGGGGAGGTCGAGGTTCGAATCTTGCTCGTGTGAACTGGGGATTGTTTACCTTGAATGGTTTTTCGCTCTCCTTTCACACGAATATGGGTTCACTTCCTCTATCCTCAACCTTTGCAAATCCTAGCCCATTAGTGTAATTAGTACTTATGCATATAGCCCAAATGGGTAGTAAGACATGGTGCTAAGTATTAAGTATGTAAGGAATAAACAAAGTAGTTGCTGCCGAATCTTTGATGGCGTTCTAATTTCTGTGATTTTTGTATTTTGTATTGTGTATTGTTTTGCCTATACTAGCTAAGCATAAATATTCATTTGAAATTTTGATAATAACCAGTACCTTGTTTGTAGGTATGCATATATAATATAGTGTATGCATTTTATTAATTTTATACTTTATTTTTTTGGCTATTTATTAAATGTATTGCATAGAATATAAACTTCAGTTTACCATAATCTATAATTTTTATTTCTGTGCTATTCCTGCTGTATTTATTTTCATTCTAATTATGTTTCTTGTTGTAAATATATATTTGATAGTTATCAAGGAAAATAAAAATACATTTTTGTTTTACCAAATATGATAAAAGAATTATGCGTTTAAAAGGCCTAAAATAATGTTGGTAGATTTTTTCCTAGTTTTACATTAAACACTCCTACTCCATTAGTGTAAATATTAAATTTTTTTTCGACTCCCGGTTTTAAACTCGTGGCTTATTTTTAAATCAACTATCACGAATAAAACATTAAATTGTGATCATTTAACAAAAAAATAAGCTGGGCATTTTAAATTCAATGATGGAAATAAAATATCCTAGTGGTGCTTAAAAGCGAGAGTTAAAAGAAAAAAAGGAAAGACAAGTGAATAAACTGTAAATAAATCTCAACTTTTTTTGTGAAAAGGGTTACTGATGGCTCTGAGTATGTGCATGGGCGATTGGATAAAATCTTAGGTAATCAATGTTATATTTATGTTTCATATCCTAATACAAGCCACATTAATGAGATTTTGTGTGAAGCGGAGTTTAGTGCAGATCTGTAATTGTTGCTTTTACACATATTGCAAGATTTTCTTCTACCAATTCAGGTAGCTTGAGTGCATTAATGATGAATTTAAGGAGTAAGGTATTAAACTTGGGCCTCAGCATTTCCAAAACCATTTGTTAAAGTACTCTACATCAAAACAAGAGTTCAAATCTCAAAATCGGTATTTATAAGACAGCTTGTTCATCCAAAAAATTTGAAATGAAAATTCTGTTAAACAGATTTGGCTTATATTTTCACCATCTATAGGCAGTTTTTCTTGTTTCCATTGCAAGTTATTTTCTTCAACTAACAAATCTAACTCCACAATTGCTAAGCGTGGTATTTCTAACTGGAAAAGGGCAGAAGAAGCTATATATAAACATGAAAATAATGTAGAACATGTAAATGCTGTTAATTCATGGCTGCTTAGAAAAAATAGTTCCTCGCGAGTTGACAAGGAGTTAGTTATTATACAGATAACTTTAGAGTTACAATATTTGCGTAAGGAATTGAAACAAACTTTCACAACTTTAAAATTTGTATGCTAGTGAGAACTAGCATTTCGTGGTGAAAATGAAATTTTGGAATGCATAGTAATGGCAATTAACTAGGTATCCTTGAATTAATTTCTCAGTTTGTCCCATTTTTGAAGGACCACATCGCTAAATATGGTAATCAAGGTAAAGGAAACCTCTCGCATTTATCAAACACAATTGGTGAAGAAACAATTTAGATAATGGGAGAAAAGGTGTTAAATTCAAACGTCAGCAAAATAAAACAAAAAAATAATACTAATTAGTAGAAGACTATTCTCCAGGCTGTGCTCATATAGATCAGTTGTCAATTGTGTGCAGGTACATTCATTTGGGGGAAGTCAAATAAAGGTTACTTTGTTTTAAGCCTATCGAAAGCCACTCTGGGAAGTCTTTTTTAATGAAGTTAAATCCTTTTTAGTCAGTAATGATATTCCTTTAAGCCAATGTCTAGGACATCCTTCTGATAATGCAGCATGTCTGGCCAGTACAAAGGGTTTCAAGCACCAAGAAAGAAAATAAACGTGCCCAGTTGGTACCATGTGCAGGCCACTCAATGAACATAGTTGGAGTAAGTTCTGTTGAATCTTGTCCAAGCAATATATTTTTTTTCCTACATACAAATAGTGTATGTTTTTTTCTCAAGCTATCCTCGTAAATGAACCATATTTTCAAGAAATTTGAGACCAGACTTGAATGACAAACTTCTTCACTTAAAGAGCTTAAGTCAAACCAGATGATGTTGCCATTATGAGTCTGTGAAAGCACTGTTCACCAACTATTATAACATTTTGTGTGGCTTGGTTAATATATCAGAGAATATTGAAGAAAAACTTGATTACCATTGGAAGGCAAAAGCTTTGATAAAAAAAAATTATGAAGTTTTAGTCTGTTTTTATGTGTGTTCTTTGTTTGGTATGATATTTTGAAAGATTTGATCAAGTTATTGCCAGTTCACAAAAACCCACCCTAGATTTGTTAACAGAATATAACTTTATTGAGTCATTAGCCAATTCATAGTCAATGAAAGAGCTAGTTATGAAAAATACAAAGACAAAGCTAAAATATTAAGTGACAACTCTCCCAGAGGTTTTGTTGACTCATTTGAAAGACAACTGAAGAAAAAATATGTAGGAGATGACAATGCCAACAATGAGACTGTTATAAAAGGATGGAAAAAATATGAAGTAGAAACACTTTTTGTGATAAATGATAAGTTACACAACGGAATCAATAATCGGCCATAGTCCTACCAAAAATTGTTTATCACAATTTCAATTTTAAGTTGATTGCAAAACTTCAAATTATATGGATAAAATTTCACTTGGTTGCTGTTTTAAGTTTTTACAGGGAAGATCTTGATGAACATATCAAACTGAAAATATCACAGTTTTATGACTTTATCACGCGTGTTGATGTAGTTAGTTTCCAAGACATTGCTAAATATATGTATGATAACAATTTGATTCGTGTTTTTCCAAATGTAATTACAACTTTTAAATTGTATTTGTTAAGTCCTCGAACCAACTGTGAAGCAGAGCTTTCTTTTTCAAAACTTACCTTAGTTAAAAATAAATTACGACCAACGTTTGAACCAAGACTTCTTGCTATCATGTCATTATAACATTCTATTTTCTAGAAAGTTGTCATTCGACAATGTGCAGATATTTGAAAATAATAAGGCAGGAAAAAAGACATTTTAAATTGACATATCTACTTGTAACCTATGTTTACTTTTGTACATTTTTGTTTGAGTGTAACTATAATAATGATTTAAAATCTGTGTTTTGTTACTATTTAAAATTTAAAATATACTTAAAAATATGATATTTCAGTGCTTCTTTTAATTTACACTTTACCTGCGTGCTCTATAAAGATTTGGGTATCTCATGTGCATACGTAAATAGGGCCTCGAATTATTCAATAGTCCCTGTGCTCCACAAGACCTTAATACGAAACTAAATTTGACAGTGTAAAATGGAGTTAAAAATATATGTTGTGACATTTTTTCCAGAAGCAATTTTTAGAAATACAACATTGGAATGATATTCGCTTTGATTTGGTTTAGCTCATTCGTGTGTAATTGGATGATTATGTTAATACATATAATTTAATGATTTGTGTAAAGAATTACAAAAATGTTAACCAATATGACTCTTTATTGCATTTCATTTTTATGATTTGTGTAAAGCAGCTTAGTTGAATAACTTTTAGGTTCTTTAATGAGGGAATATATAATTGTATTATTATCAAATGCTTAATAATCTTATGCACATGTGAAAACCTTATTTTGAATAAATGATAAATGTAAAGGTAATACTCGGAGCAAAATTTTAAAAATACAAATAGAGAATTGAATTAAAATTTCCAGATGTATTCTTATCCATGCGGACAATGCTAATTAAGCCACCCATTAATCTGATCTTCTTATGAACAATATATTACCATATTCAATTCACACTATTAACCAGGCAATTCCAGGATAGTATCTCTTTAGGTGTATTAAGAGATAGTGTGAATGGTTGTGGTTTTGAAAAAGTATGGTATGGTGAAAGTACTTTAGCTCAGTCAGTAGCATGACTGTCTACTGAGCTAAGGGTCCCGGGTTCAATTCCAGGCATAGCTGAAAAATGTATAATTTATGAAATGTGGGTTTGCCCTTTCACAGTGATGAGTTAATGGCCAGGGACTGGATGTTGTGGTTGTTCTAATCTTAAGTTTGCTTATAAAACTTATGAAGCTACGAGAGGCGTAGCAAATGGAAGCCTGGAAAATATATGGCTTGGATAAAAAACTGATCCAGGCCACAGGCTGTAAATTGTAATGGATGTAAAGTCAAGTAGGTGAAAGGAATGTGATGTAGGAAAGTAGAAATAAAAAAAAGTTGCCATTACTTTGAATAATAAACTATGTAGAAATATAAATAACTTAAAAAGTGCTCTCTTATAAAATAATAACATAATTTAAGATCAGTTTAACAAGATTAATGCTGGTAGATCCTGAAAGATTGAAGCCTATTGTAAGCTGAGGGATTTTAAAAGAGTTCAACGTTTTGTAAGAATATGTGCATACTATGCTAGATTTTCCCCAAAGTGCTCTGAAATTGCCTGCCCTCTGACTTGTTAAAGAAAAAAGGATTTGAGTTTTGCTGAGTAATGGATCTTAGAAAGTCTTTCAACTCCCTGAAATGATCCTTGGTCTCCCTTTAAGTGCTTCTTTTGCCTGAATTTTCTCTTCCATTTTAACTTAAATTAGACACTTCAATTGCTCCTGACACTGTACGGTTCCTTTGTAACTATCAAAAATGCATTCAAAATTATGGTACTTGAAAGAATTATTTGTATAATGTCACCTACACAAAATTAAGATTGCAAGATGATATTGTAACAAGATTAGTACCTAACAGCGGGACCAGCGTGCTCTTGTTGTTTGCCCTGGCTGCGCTCCTTGTTCTCTCTGTCT
>CABFVX010004012.1:35218-61137 GCA_902151425.1 Timema shepardi | reverse complement strand
CATGTATATATATATATATATATTATAAATTTTTAACTTGAATTTCAGTTAATTCGGTTATATATAGGAAGAGATTTGGTTTATTTAAAGCAATATATATAGATTTAAAAAAACCTAATCTCTTATTAATGAAATCATTGGAATATTACCCAGTAATAACCTTTTTAAAACCTTATCTGATTATTATTTTGTTCATATCTGCTCTGATACTATACGTTAATTGCCAACTGTATCATCTAAGAAGTTCAAAATTTTACCACATTGGCACCTCATGTGTTTTTACTAATGTGATCGACGTATAAACACAGTCCTTATGGAAACTATTGTGACTTTAATTTGTAGCTGCCAACAAGTAATCAAATCTTTTCTATATTTTAAGATATATTCTTAATATATGTACATACTGTATATCCAATATGTATATAATAAACCCTAAACAGAAAGCTTAATGCTTATAGTATTTTTTTGAATTCTATTACAAATAAGTTCAAAATGTATAATGTAAAATATTTTTAAGGTTGTTTTAAATCACATCTAAAAAAATACAAAGGATCAATATCTGACCTGTTGAGGGCTTACGTTTGTTTTATATTATACTAAAAGCTATGCCGTAATATAAACAAACACAATATATCATATCCATATAATGAATATGTATATAATATTTAAAGCACCAAATATATAGCGAAATATGTGGTTTGATTGGAGGTGCTGCGACTACGTGACAAGTTTAAATAAAGCATTCCTAATATTTTGCTAGGAATGTTATTATTCAATTGTTTTGGTCATTTTAAAAATAAAACTGTAGTTTTAAAAGATGGCGACTCGCATTGAAAAATTGTGGAAACAAGCTTTATTAACATTTGCTAATAAAAGCGTACTTTCACCTCAGGTGTTTGAAGAATCTTTTGCAAAATTAAAAGCGTTAGCTGAAGATGTGACTGCCGTTGATGTAAAGCTTGATAGTAGTTTATTGAATCCCTCAAATCAAACTCATCGTTCACAAACTGTCAAACCTCCAGTGACTTATGTTGAGATATATGAGGATGACACTGTTACTATTGGTATTTTTATTTTAAGGCCTGGTGCAAGACTTCCTTTACACGATCATCCTCATATGCATGGCATTTTAAAGGTAATTTCAGGCAGATTGAAACTTCAAAGTTATACCCTTCGAAATAGATCACAAAGTATAGGTGAAAAGAAAAGTTTGCTTTCGAGGGTTTTAAGGCCAAAGAGTTTGGTAGCAGAAAAGCATCCTGAAGTTATTGTTGACGAAACTAGTGGTGCTTGCGTTCTAACTCCCGTAGAAAAAAATTTACATGAAATTCATAGTATTGATGGCCCAGCAGCATTCTTGGACATTTTATCCCCGCCATATGATTCGGATGTACCTGAAACAGCAGAACGATCATGCCACTATTTTGTTGAAATGCTCCAGTCTCCGGATGAAGAAATGCTTCATAATAATATGACAAGGTTATATCAAGTTCGTAGTCCTTCAGATTTCTGGAGTGAATCTGCTCCATACCAGGGGCCAAACTTGAGGTATGTTTGAAGACCAATGTTCTACAGAAATAAAACACAAATTCTAAACTTAAAAAACGAAAAAAAAACGTAGTTTTTTATCTAATATAGTAGCCTAAAGAATATGCTATATTGTGTTTATTGACATGTGGCCCACTTATCTTTTGAGTAAGGTCTAGGGTTAGTTGAAATTTACTCAAGAATAAGTAAAGTTCCTACTTAATTTTTTGGTGAGAGGACGGACAGTATTGCTATTATAACTTCTTCATTATTTCACTCTATTTGCATATACAACTTCATTGTTATCAATACACACTGGAGTAGATAGAAAATTAAATAATACCAAGATTTGACAAGTTTTATAAATTAGAATAATTAGGCTATACAATTTATACAAAACTCATCAAAATAAACGAGGCTAAGTTAAATATTGACTATGCACAATTTTGTGTTGGCTCGCATAGTTTGCATGTTATAATGTTGACCCATGATTATTTCCGGTGTAGGCCTATGAGGTCATCATTCCCTATTGAAATTAAATAATTTGATTAATATTATTATTTTTTAAATTTATTAACTAATTAAAGGTTAGGTCTATTTAGGTTAACCCGCCTCGGTGGCGTAGTTGGCTAATGCGCTAGTTGTGTCGAGCTTGACTGCTGAGGACGGGGAGGTCGAGGTTCGAATCTCGGTCGGGTGAACTGGGGGAAAGGGGGCGGGGGTTCCTAAATGGTTTTCTTTGTGATAGGTGATTTAACCTTTTACCCTACTATGATTAAAAATCTATAATCAATCTTAATATTGGTATAATTTAATTCTTTGTATTCTTACTGTGATTTCTAATCAAAAATGGTAACCATCTTATTGCAATATGACATAGAAAAAGCATATAATCCGTTCCAAGAAGTGAAGCCCAATTATTTTCCCAAAATGTTTTTTTTTAAGTTTAGGGATGTATTCTTTAGGACACTTTAAACGTGGAACTCAATTAATTATCATTAATTTATTTTAAGATGAAACCTCACTTAATTCTTTTATTAATATATTAATAAAATCTTTTTTATTTCAGGTTGTGAAGTTGACCATATCTGTTTGAAGATATCAATTTTAAATTCGCATTGCATTCATTAGATGAAACCTATTTTTAGAAATAAGCTGAAACCAATAAATTATTTGAGGTTGAAATAAACCATTTATTTTATTTATGTTGGTAGTTTTGATGTTAATACTATGTAAATATTGGAACATAAAATTAGTTTTATTTTAGAGGTTCTCTTACTGTACTTTACTTAACGAGCTCTAGAAATTTAGTTTTTGAAGTTCTCCTGCAAGATTCTAGGCTAATTTATGCAGGTAATAATTTATACATACACAATAAGACACAATTTATAGCGGTTCAGGTTTTATTCCAAAATATATAATTGTGGAATTGAGTTGGTTTCTGACCACTAAATGGTAAACTAACTATAGGTCTATGATAGATTTAAATAGTCAAGCTATTATAGTTGTTAATTACGGTTATAGCCACATCTATCATATTCTTTAAATTGAAAAAAATGACACCTAGACACGAGAATCAAACCTGGGATCTTTGGCTTAGTATGTCAATGCTCTAACCACTGAACTATCCAGTAGTAGTTCCATGCCTGTGGTCATTCTTCACTCATATTTTAAGGCAGAGTCTGTGATGGACACATGGATATTAGCGGCTAAATATGAGCAATCAATCGATTGCAAGCTATCGGATAACACAGTTACCTTCGTCTCATGAGGGCTTCTATCATGCCAATAGTATAATGATAATTGTACAAAATGTGTATCACAAGATAAATTAAATAGCCAATGTCCATCACAGATTCTGCCTTAAGAAGACATGAGTGAAAAATGACTCTGAGAACACATAACGACTTCTTAGTATGCCAATACTTGCACTACTAATGAAGCTACTAAGTCAAAGATCCTGGGTTCAATTTCAGTGTCCAGGTGTCATTTTTCCAATTTAAAGAATATAACTGTATGGAGTTGTGATTGTCCTAGGAATGAGTTAAGATAATTCACAGTTTAAATGTTTGGCAAATTACTCTACCTGAGGCTATGACTATCATATATTATTGTTTACTCAGAAAAAAATCTAATTTGCTGAAATTGTACATACATTGACTATTCTCGATTTTTTTTAAATTTTTCCTATAATATGACTTTTGGGGGAAGGGGGATCAGCATTAAAAACAGGTCTATTAGTTTTTATTTAATTGTTGGAAACTTGAATATAACCCTTGGTAGAAAAAATATACGATATCATCTTATCATTAAGAGCGTTCATACGGCAGGCCCAACTCAGCTCCCGGCTCTCATCTGCATTTGTTTGTGTGTGTGCGCGCATGAGTTATGGGAGTAAAATGGAAAAGAAAAGACCAAGATATGTTAGAATTGTGTGTAGTAAGTCATATTTTAATTATCGGTAGTGACAATGAGGGACAAAGCGACAAAGTTTGTTGTTAATCATTATATCCTTATTATGATAGAATGCAGATTTATGCACAGTGCTTTTATGCGAAGTCATTATAAAATAGTCAAAAACGGCCTTTTAAGTGCAGTTTTTATCCAAATATATATAATATTTCAACACTGTTCAGTGTTAGGAACGTCTATTTGACTCTTTTATCTCCATGAATGTTTAATCAGAAATGATCTCTGTGCAATAGTGTTTGTTTAAATTTACAATTTCTAGCCGACTGCATCACAAGAGTTGATTGGCATGTTATGAACGCTCTTAATAAGGTATTAAGCATTGTAGAATTTTTTTTGAAATTACTTGATAACGACCGATTTTATTTTTATAGTAGACTGAAACATTTTATAGGCCTAAATTCAATAAAATATATTTGTCATACAATCTAAACTAAAATAAAAATTTTGAACTTGTTGGTACAACTTAAAAATAACTTTAAAAATGATACTTAGACACAGGAATTTAATTGACTTCCATCGTATTTGCTCGTGGTCTATGCAATCTCAAAGTCCCCTTGCTTTCGGAGGGTTCTCAGAGGAATTATTTTGACACAACCTGTTTGTGGAGTAAATTTTAAGTAAAAAATGTTTAAACTTGGTTTTAGGCCTACTTTAAATACTTTGAAAGAGGTAATGTTCATCATCAACTGTTTCCAGTCCGTGTCCTGCTCAGTTTAGTAGTTAAATGCTTCCATATTCCTCTTTTATTTGATTCCATTCTCCTCTCTCTCTCTCTCTCTCTCTCACACACACACACAAACTTTCTGTTATCTGCTCCTCTCATATCTTTTTCCTACATATTTGATCTAGATCATTCCCTTTTCAATCCTCATTACACGACCATACCATCTCATCTTCCCTTCCTCCACCTTATCCCTTAGATTAAGTATAAACTACCTGCTTCAGTGATCACATGGTCTAAGATTTCACTCTGTGTTAGACTAATTTACCGAAGACAGGGAGATCAGGGTTCAAGTCCTGGCCAGGTCTACTGAGGCTGTTTTTTCCTAAATAGTTTCCCATTCTTCTTTCACGCAAATGCGATAGATTACCTATAAAATTCTTCCTTCCTCATCCTTACCTCACTATGGTAATTATTGTGACATATGCATACAACCTGAACAGGTAGTGATAAAAATGATTATTAATATTTTTTTAGCCTGTTAATAACTGTACAAAATTGTCAATAGGAGAAATTCTTATTTTGTTAAATGGCTAGGAGGATTATTTTTTTTTAAAAAAGGAGGAAGAAAGTATTCAATCATTATAATAATATTTTTATTTCTAAATACTCTGGTTTGACAGAAGCATACGAGTTTGGTTTGTGTATAAATAAACAATTGTTGCAATAATTGTCCTGGTTTGGTAATGATAGGGTCTACAGTTGGAAAACAAACACAAAATATGTGTGTATGGTGTTACCAAGAGTTTGTAGAAATAAATTTCGGTAGTTTGTAATATTAATAAGCATACCAAACATGAACTTAAATTGTTTTTGTTATTGTCAAAGAGATTGGATAGTCTTAATTTTCTAGAAGAAATCTACAGTTAGATAAATTGTATTATATTATAAAAATAATTTATATTGTAACCACCCCTTTTTGTTTCTAGTCTGGTTTGCAATTGAGTAAACTAAACAGACCCTGGATACATAATATAAATGTTTATTTTATTGTAAACTTATGTACATTATTATAATATATATACAAGGTTAATAAACAAAATAAGAGATAATAAATTCTCTTTCTAAATAATATTTTGTAACATAAGTGATTTTGTTTTTTTCTTTGGTTAAACAATTGACAACCAATACCATTTTCATAGAAAGGGCAGATAGAAAAGTAGAGATCTTCTTTCATGTATTCATGTGTCAGGTCATGTGACCTGGAGCTGTCACATTTGAGAGGTATTATCAATACCTATAGAATTTAACATTAATGTTATCAATTTTGGCCACAAAGAAATGTATTTTCTAAAAAGCCCTTACTTTGAAAATTGGACTGTATTTTTAACCCCAATACACCAAAAGAGTACATTATTTGTAGTGTAAGTATAGTTAACATTAATTAATAAAATGTTTGAAACTATGCACTATTTAAATATTGTTAAATGGATCAGAGATTGGCTCCACTTTCTAAAACGCGAGGTTTCGCCAGGCACAATGACACACAGGTACCCGTGAAACTAGATCAGAATCACAAGTCTGTGTCCAAAATATGGTCACCATTTTGGAGACTTCTAGTCAACTCAACCATATAATTAAGCTCTTGCTGATGTAACCGAGGAGTGGTTAGGTGAAGTGATATTACAGAGCATTTTTGGACACAATAATAGTTTAAAACAATATTCCCAACCAGTAAAAATATAGAAAACCTGAAAGTTACGGAATTTAAAATTGCCGAGAAAATGTTATATATTTATTATTTGGCTATGCGAGGACCGAGGAAGAGAAATTTTTTAATTGCATCTTCTTTAAACTGTTTTTATGTACGCATAAATTTACAATCTGTAAATGATTCCCTCATCCTTGATTTAAATCCTCCAAAGCAGTAGTTTTCAACCCCTTTTTTTCTTCTTTTGTCCATGGCACACTATTATTTGTCGTGAGTCCTTGCAGCACACTGAACATGCAAGTTGGAGACTCGGGCATGCGCAGACTACTTATCTCGGGTGAACAGGAAATGCATATTTGTTTGACCTCTTTTTGATCACAAATTATTGAACTTGTGTGTAAGAAGTGACAAGATTCACATTAATTATTCAACTCCTTGATTGTAAGCTATAAAATTCCCAAGAAAATTAATATTTTTATAGCTTTCAAACATTTCTCTCATTTCTTTTTAAAAATAAATATTCAATATAACTACTTTTATTATTATATTTCTCAAAAATTAACTTGAGGTCGAGAAATTTGCGGTATACTCGGTGAAAAACCCTACTCTAAAAACTAATGCAATCAAATTTTCAGTCCAACTAACCCGCCTATGCTGTCATCTAGTGGGCATGGACTCCAACTATCTTATTTATCAGATAGAAGCTAGAATATTTGTTTACTAGAGATTTTTTATCAAAAATTGATGAATTACAATTCTTTTGACATGTTTAGAACAGAGAATTAAAAAATAAATAAATATAAAGGTGGTCAATATTTTTAATGTAATCGTAATCTCCAAAGTTATTTTCGAAGCAAAGTTAATCGACGGCCGCTCAGTCGATATATCTCTCTTGCTGGCTCAGACCATGTTTTTTTTACGAGTCCACCCTCAGCCAGCCTTTCCTAAGAAAACGAGGCTGTTCCATCCATTTAACAATACTTTTAGACAAAAAATAAATTACAACAATTTTTTGAAATAAAAGAACATAAAATAGTTACTGTACCGCACCCAAAATATTTTACAAAGATAAACCACATGAGGTGTCGGTGTTAGGATTTTCACAAACACATTATGACATACAAATATTTCCTTAAAATTAAAACAAAACCATTATTTAATATCAATTGAATGATTCATGCATTTCTGTATGGAAAAAAAATCTGTTAATTTTGCAGCTTGGAAAGTTTTGAATCAATAAAAGCTGTATAAAGTCTTAAACAATTTTTTTACACAATTTAAAAACAAAAAATTGTTATTTTAGATTAACAATATTTTTTTGAATAAAAGTTTTTTTCAGCCGAAATTTAATCAATCATCTACAAGCACCTAATGTAAAAAAAAGTGATGAACTTCCATGCCAGGTACTAATAAAATTGAAAAAAAAATTTGCTCTATAGGTTTATAATCTTGTGCAAATGTGGAGCCCACATGAATAATATATATTATAAAATAAGGTTTACTTTAGATTTTTTTTATAAGTATTTCTAGTCCAAATAAAATTATTTGATCTTTTATGGATATTGTAGAGCTTCTTTAATTAAGTACATGGCAATGTCTTCTCATAATAATTGAATGATTTAATTTGGTATTTTTGTTTCCCAATGTTAACTAATTTTACATTTAAAGTATGTGGATTATTTCCATGGCATTACTTATATTAATTATTTATTGGTTATTTTAGTAAGGTACAATTCTGTTTCACATACCATAAATGTTTTGGTGGTTGGACACACAAATTACTTGGGTCTGAAATTTTGACTTCAAATTGAATACAAATTTGTGTTCAAAATATTTGAATCAAGATTCAAAATTTCAAAGCTTAACATGGGTGTAAATCAAATGTACACCAAGTTTAGCCTGAAAGGTACGATCTTCCTACCTTTGAGGAATTACACTAAAAGCCTATCTTATAATTTTGGAATAATACAAGGTAAGCTTGCTAATTCAGGGATCATGATCAACTTAAAGTAAAGGTTCTTCTCTCATTTTTAAATAGAAGCGATCACGATGCAGTTAACAACTTAACGTTCACTTACAGTTAGCTTAATGTAATAGATGTCCTGGGAGGTTTTTCACATTAAGTGAAAATTACACTAAGGGTATCACGTGATCTAGCGAGTCGATCATTATGTGCGTGACGTCTACAGGGCTATTTAGTAATTCATTTGTTGTTTTTATGACAAAGGTTTACTCTTTAGCTTAAGTTCTAGTGATCAGACATTAAAATAAAATAGAAAAGATAAATTTGTATAAAAAAAGTTTAGTAATAGATATTTATTATATCGACTGAAAACGGTAAACATTCACAGATCATCACTTTACAACTAGTACAAATCACAGATCAAAACACATCGGTACTCTAGAATGCAGATGTTTGGCTCAAGTTGTTAAGTTACGTGAATCGTGACATACATTTGTTTTCTTAAGTTATGAGAACCTTAAGCGAATGTTACGTTAAGTTAAAGTTAAGGCGATTGTGATCCCGGCATAACATGCATTGTAAACAAAGGGTACAAATATACTTGATTTACTACTAGCCTCCTCTACATGTTTGCCCTAATGTGTTTCTGAATGCCAGCGTCACGAATAAAGCCGAATCTAGCCGTAAACACATTCACCTTCATTCGAGTTAAGTTTGGTTTTATAGATGGGTATGTTAAGAATCCTTTGATTTGAGTAAATAAAAAAAAGAAAGTGGAAAGGTGAGTGGCCCTCGCTGAGCGTTAATGAGCGACACTGAGCAAAGACGAGTGCACTGTCTACACACTCGCTGAATGTGTGGATGAGGCACTATAGATTGATCTAAGTTGTACTCATGATAACTAAGAGTTTCAGTCTTTTAAATTAATAGTACTGGTAGTGGTATTTATTTAAAAATAATATTGGTTGGACATTATATTGCCATATAATTATGTAAGGTCTTAGCCATAATATCTTATTGTATTAAAATAGTAATCTATTTAATAACTATCCTGAGGGTATACGAGCAATATAAAATAAGGAAAATTATATTAGGACATTTTAGTGTTCTAAAATAGCAACTTGTTAATATAAATATATATACAATTGTGCATAAAAAACAACCATTCTCAACAGTATTGTGTTGTGATGCAAATATTTTTTACATTCTTTTAGTTCTGTATTTTTCCACTATAAGTCGTAATGTCTGTTAATGTTATTAGCAAGTTACCCAAATTTAATAACAGGGCGAGAAAGGTGAATAAGGAAATGATCCAGCATTCTTATTTAGAGAAAATGTGTAAACAAAGAAAAATGCATGCCAAACGGCTGTGTTTAGTAAATATTGAAAGAATGATAAAAGCGCAAGGCCAGAATCCTTTAACCCTGAGTTCCGTTAGTGTTCTACTCCTGCCCGCTAAAGAAGGGGCCTGATGTGCCCCAAAAATTAATGTGATGTGTTTATGTTGTTTTATTTACGAACTTTTAAGGGTTACATTTTTCCGGTAAGTTTGTGCCCTTGCCCTTATAGCCTCCTGTCAGTGTTTATTATATGAATGATATAAAAGACAAATTCGAAATTATATTGTTAACAGGGTGTCTACCATTCGGGAAAATCAGGGAAAACAGGAATCAGCCGGAATTTGAAGTGATCGGGAAAAAACGGGAATAAGTGGGGAATTTGGTATATCGCAATAAAAATCCAGGAAAATGATAATTTACTCAAAATATGAAATACAATAATCATTAAATTAAAATGTCATTTTTTTGTTTGTAGCTGTGTAATATATTTTTAATTCCTAGTAAACAATTTTAATTCAAATTTTAAAACTTATTATTATTATTTAAAAAATTATTAATAGAAAAACGAGGGTGGAGGGAGGGGGCGGCGAGTTAGAAGGAAGTGACATACTTTTTTAGTCGGGAATTTTAGGAAATGATCAGGGGAAATCAGGGAAAAGGTCGAGGATTTCATTGGTCAAGTTTAGTAGACACCATGGTTAAAGTCTTGAGATTCTAAATGTCGAACTCGCATCATAAGGAGTTTGCCAGTCAAAAATGATAATACACTGAGCCAACTACTCCTGTTTGTATTAAAATAATCTTAACTGCTTAAATATTTGACGGTAACTTAAAAAAAATTAAGTTTGTGCGAAGCTTCAAAATTTTTAACCCAACTAAGATGTGTATTTGTGTCGGATTCAAGATTTCAAATATAAATAGATCCCATATTTGGATTCAATGGGAATTTAGTTCAAATATAAAAGCCAAACTTTTAAAATATTAAACTTGTTATATTTGGAAGAAGGTACAAGAAAGGTGGATGGAAACATATAAAAACTAATAAACATAACATGGCTTTCACAATGAAAAGAAGATCACAGTTCATACATTTCTGCTTAGGACAAAGAGGTAATGGCTGCCTCTAAGATAATTGATAGTTACCACCCGATACCTTGATCTGGGTTTCATTCTTTCGAAACTCATCAGAAGGGAATGTGACACTGGCAACGCAACTCCCTAGTATAGGAAACAAAAAAACCAACAAGGAGAAAAAGGAAATTGGTAAAGAATGTTATTACAGTTCTCCTATGGCTTCTTTGGTGCTAGCTGACAGTTTTGAAAAGTTACCAGACCAAATTATGTATCCCTACGCCGAACCATATGATCTGCAAAAGCATGTGTTTAGCAGCTGTCACTTCAGAGAGTCAATTATAATTTCTAGACAAGAAACATATATGACCTTTTTATTTATTTTTGACCTTGATATGTTGATGTTAGGCCTAATATTGATTATTAATTTTTCCCACAATATTAATTTTTAAAAAAAATCAGCATTTAATCCCATATTAGTTTTTATTATTATAAATTAATAATTTTTGTTATTTTACAAATTATTAATAACCCTGTAAATGTGAAAGTGTAGTATTACCCGTAGAAAAAACCCACTGTCATAAACCTTTTTAACACTACTACAACATTTTAGAAAACATTCTAAAGTAGTTTAAAGTAAGGAGTGGTAATAATTAAAGTTAAGACTTAGATAGAAAACTCAGGAATAGCTATAACAAATAAATATATATATATATATATTCAATTTAATGAATTAGATAATTTTAAAACTGGTAGATGAATTAAGTAACTTTTAATATTCAAAATATTGATTATAATTTGCTTTTAATGAGCAACAAAATGCCATATATAAAAATTTGCAATAAATTGATATAACATTGAATTAAAACATGGGTTGATGACAAGTCTAAATACACACATAACATATTAAAAATTGGTTACAAAACTTGGATACAACAAATTAAAGACAAAAACTAAGTTTAAAGATCAACTGTTGTAAATTAGGTAATAAAATTGAATTAGTGGGTTAGCATCTTCAAATAAAGTTTAATAAAGTAATGAAAATGTTCTTGTTACAACGTTTTTGAAGAATATAATAATTTTAATTTTAAGGTTCTGTATAAAATCTAAGCCTTATCTTGGTTCAGTCCCATTACTCCTTGTGATATTTAGCCATTAGAATGATGCTGATTTATATTCTTCAGACATGTTTCGGTATAAAAATACCATAATCATGGACAACGCAAAATGAAATTTAAAGAACCAGAAGAAAACTTGAGAATTATGTTGTACGAAAATCTTAATAAATTACCGTTATATTAATGAATTTGTAAAAGACAATTAATAAATAAACAAACTTACCAACGTCGCTGTGCGGGATTAGATTCACTAGGCTTACTCTTAAACAGTTATAACAAAGTCTCTAATAAAACTACAATAACTTTTAACTTGAAATCTTAGCCTGGCATTTATTTAATCAACACTGGAGAAAGACTCGCAAGTATTTTTATTACACTTGACAGATTTTTTTGGAATACTATAAAAATTCTTAAAACTCGAGGTTTAGCCTAGAGGGCAACACAACACAATCTTGGGGTTAAAAGATTTATTTAATAGTCTTGATACACTTAAATTTTCTAATAATGTATATCAATCACTGAGAAACACTCGCTATTTTTTTATTGCACGCTTTAATGTTATATTAGATAAATAATTATTCAAAGATCACTAAAAACTGTTTATTCAAATTTGTAATAAAATTATTAACGGTAGCATAGACACACCTAAATACAAATCAATAGTACTCAACTATAAAATATTTTAATGAATCAAATAGCCGAAGCTATCATTTATGCATTTTAGTGAGGATAACACCATTTATATATCATCTTCTGAAAATTGAAAAATGACACCTGGACACGAGAATCGAACCCGGGCGTACTAAGCCGAAGTCCTGGGTTCGATTCCTGTGTCCAGGTGTCATTTTTCAATTTTCACAACATGATATATAAAATATTTTGTTCAACTTGTTGACTCACACACGTGGTTTTATTAACTATATTTTATACAATAATTCACTGTTATATTGCTTATTTAAAAATGTTAGATGTTGGTTGTTTAGTATTGAAGTTTTCTTTTGCTGTTTAATTCAAATTAATTAATAAAAGCAAGAGAACAAATATGGCCACCGGATAGAAGCTATACTTCTAGTTGATGACGTAGAGGAACTTGTTGCAGGTTGGACGGCGAGTTGTATTAATACTCGTGTTTACAAAATTTAAACTTTATATTATTTCACAAACATTTTGAATGTTTTTTCCTCTTTATTATCACAAACCATTTATTTATGTTAAAGATATGCGAGGGCAGTTATAAAAATATTAATAACTGAATATAATACCATTAAATGTAAAATTTCACGCTCTATTCAAGCTGTAATTGCCACAAGAGTTAAAAGAAATACTAGAATGAATTTACTAGACTTTATTTTCTTCTTAAATTTGATTATGGAAAATAAAATTATACTGTAATCTTTGGGGAAGTATTGTTAAAAGTGATTAGTAATATTTTTAGTGATAATAATAGTAGCAAATAATAATTATTTCCAAATATGTTGACAAAAGTTACTTTCAGACAATGTTGGCATTATTGATACCAACTGCTAGCTGTCATGTAACACCAAAGAAGTGAACATTGGATACAGATATATATACAATAAAATTTTTAAGGAAAACCTCTTTTACCATTTTGAGGTATTTCATTATATTTAGAAGAAGATACAGAAAAGTTAGATTTTTTTCAAGAAGCAGCCATTACTTCTTTGTCTAATATCAGCAATGTAAAGTGTGAAATGGGTTCTTTTCATCTTAAGAGCCATTTGTGTGTGTTCCCTTTTATGTGTTTCTGTCCGCTTGAATGATTAAACTTGCTATAGAAACTAACATCACTCTTTATAAAGAAACAATTCACAATGTCATAAACATTTCAGGTAATTGATGTGACTGGACTCACATATTTGATTCGACCAATAATTTTTTTTTTCTTTTTTTTTAAAACTCAATCTAAGACATTTTTACTATGAAATATTTGTTTTGAAAATTTTCTAAAGCACTACAAGGAAGATGATAAGGTCTAGTAAAGTTATAAAGTTGGATGGAGTGGAGCTGAGAAAAATACTTTGGGAGTCTGATTGAGGAGAAAGGTGGAAGTAGAGAGGATCTAATGAGAAGAGGACAACATGGAGTTGTTCTATAGATGTGTTAGAGACCTGCTATGGAGGAAAGAAGTTCCCTTGATGTGTAAGGAAATGTTTTACAGGGCGTACTTTGTACCCATTGTCACAGATGCAGCAGAAACATGGACAATGAAAGTAAGAGAGACCAGGAAAGTCACGAGGAGGAACAAGATTAGTAATGAGGGTATCCAGGGAGTACATGAGATAGTAGAGGAAGCAAAACTGAGATGGTATGGGTATGTAGTGAGGATGGGAAAGAGAATGATGCGCAAGATAGAGATAGGGTGTAATGAGGTGGACTGGATTGAACTAGCTCAAGATAGGAATAGGGTGTGATGAGGCGGACTGGATATAACTAGCTCAAAATAGGAATAGGGTGTAATGAGATGGACTGGATAGAAGTAGCTCAAGATAGGAATAGGGTGTAATGAGGCGGACTGGATTGAACTAGCTCAAGATAGGAATAGGGTGTGATGAGGCGGACTGGATTGAACTAGCTCAAGATAGGAATAGGGTGTGATGAGGCGGACTGGATAGAATTTTCTCCAGATAGGAATAGGGTGTAATGAGGTGGACTGGATAGAATTTTCTCCAGATAGGAATAGGGTGTAATGAGGTGGAATGTGTAGAACTAGCTCAAAATAAGGATAGGTGGCATACTTTTGTAAGTACAGCAACTAACTTTTTTTTAAGTGCTTAATGCCACAGACTAAGTAATACATATTGTTAGGAATAATATAAAAAAAAATTCCAAACCATACAAAATATCGATTAGTTGAAGTTTTTAGTTTTGTGGAAAAATCTTTGCATTGAAATTCTCCACTATACCTCATCTAAATAACGTAAAATCATTTCAAATATAGATACTAAAAGGATTAAGTTATTAAAAAATTGAACAATATAAATAATACCTAGCTCTTTATGTGGGATATTTGCATGTATGCAATTACTTTATAAAGGTCAAGACTTGACAAGTTAATTTACAGTGAGCATTAAATAATTTGGCATTGTTGCCAAAGTCATGATTACATTTCATGTAAAATAAAGTTTTATTTTGTTATTGTCTTCCCAATCATCTTCTATACTGTAAACTCTTATATTTTAGACATAATAAATAGGTTATACAGTCGATACTCAATATATGGAAATATTTTGGGGAAAAAAAAAGTCAATTCTCTCTCATTTTAAAACCTAACAGCCTTCAAATCAATTTGAGACCCTCAATATTTTGTTTTTTGTGTGATGTCTATATGTCTTTATTTTTAACTCTGCAAATTGAACTATGAGATTAAAAATAAAGTTTAAATTACAAAATGAACAAGTTTGTTGACATTAAATTATTGAGTTGCTCCAATATTTTAATGATAAACAGCTCTTTAAAAAAAATACATTTATATAAATTTATTTATATATATTTGAAAAAAAAAACTACTTCTGGATATGGGAATTGAACTTTAGAACCTTGACTTTGCAGTACCAAGTTCAATACTTGTGCTCAGGAGTAATTTTTCAAATATATGTATATGTCAATAAAGTTAATTTGCAGGCACTTACAAAAACAAGCAAGTTAACCTCTTGCTTGAAAAAAAAATTAACCATGGCCTAACATAAATTTAGTAATGAAATAATTTAAAAAAAACTTTTTGTAATGAAATTTTATTCTTGAGTTAAAAATTATCGTCGCATAAAATAACAAAAGTTATTCCTTTATATACATCTTGTGTTACTAATTGTTCAAAAATCTAAACATAACTTAAAAAAACATATTAAAACAGGCTTAACTCACTTTAAGTCACTTCACTAATAAGGTGATTTTCAATTAGCGCTTGTGCATACGCTTTCCTTGCTCTTTAGGGCGTTTTCGGTGGTTTTAAGGTTAGCAATACAGTACTGTAGCATTAAAAAACCAAAGTATTATGTTTACTTCTGCATAGTTTTTCTTTAGGCCCAGGGATATTGTACACTTGATAAATTATACTGTAAATGTGTAAATGTTTCTGGGCTTTTATATGCGATGGCAAGTGAAAAAAAGAGACTGATTCGCTTTAAGTCGGTATTCTTTTTACTACAGTAGTGTATAACCTAACCCACCAGATTAGTGTGGTACGCCTGTCTTGTGGTGTACTAAAAAAAATTTAATAATAAGTTAATCAAACGTATATGAGTATTTGGGTTAGTTTTATAACCGACAGTTAACCTTGAGGTTCAAAAAAGAACAACTGTTTTCTCTGTTAACCTGAAGAAGCTCTCTGTAGGTGGCAGTAGGAGCTCGTCTTTAAAGATACGTTTATAATGTTAATGTTTATTAGTTTTTTTAATTCATACAGTTATCACTCAGGTTAAGTATGCTGGCAAGGCTCCTAATTATTCATATCCCAATAGAAATAAATAAATTTCATACATGTATTAAAGCATTTGCTTTGAAATAAAAGTGAAAAAAAGATGCTACAAAGTTTCAAAGACTTGTAATTTGCCTTCATTTAGAGTCAAGTGTAAAATAAAATTCTGAAACTTTTTTTCCCATATTAAATAAATTAAGGTGAGAACCTTATCCCATAATGACTTGAGACAAGTTGTGAACCAAATTTGTCTGAAACGTTTTATCAAATTAAACTTTGGTCTCAAATAGGTGTGTGTGAAGTACACTTTATTAATTCAAATATTATTCACTAAGCCTAGCCGAGGTTTGAATGCTTTTTATTAATTTTTTTGTAATATTTCTTTCTAATTTGATAAATCAAGTTCTATCAAAACAGGCGAATCAATTATATGAATCTTAATTTGTAGTGTAGATAACATCTCAGGATGACAGTAAATAAACATAAATTGAGTATTTTAGCTGTCTATATTTTTATTGGTAAAGATTCATAATTGTCAAAGCCATTTTTTTTTCTGAAGCCAAGTTGAAGCTTTGCTCACCCATAGTCTCAAATGTAACAATACTTTCCTGTTACTATGTGTTGGATTCTTGAAAACAAACTACTCATAAGCACCAGTTTAATAATTTAAGTTGATTATTCCTAATTAATATTCAACAACAAAAAAAATCACTTTATCTGTTCCTTAGCTTGCACACAAACAACTGTCGCGTTAAGCCCCATCTACAGACTTTATATCCATAAATCAGTGGTCCTTGGCCCATAGAAATTCTATTCGAGTCTACATCGTCTGTATACTTAGTCACATGACCGTGTCAACCAATAAGATAAAGATAGTCAGAGAATTCGTCCAATAAAACCTTTTGAAAGAAAATCTTCTACATCACGGAGCAACCACCAAGCTGTCAGCCGATCAATAAAAAAAACTAAAACAATTTTTTGAGAAAATGTCTACAATATACTTGAAATGTGAATTAAGTATAACACAATATATATATTTAACATGATTTGAACTATCAAACTTATAATTAGCTACATATTCTTTGGATGCCGTTAGTGTTTTTATTTCGATGCACATGGGCATATTTACTTAACTGTGATTGTTAGTTTGTGTAAACGAATCCCTAGAAAGTTAAAGTTGACCAACTTTTACGGAGTATAGACCAGGATAAGGATACAGGATTTTGTAAACAAAGCAATCTTATACTATGGCATTGATTTCTTACAGACAACCGACTTACGGAGTCTGTGGATGTGGCTTTACACATAGCAAAGCTTCTTAGCTTGGATTGCATTTTGATTCCGACAAGGACAATTGAGCCCAAATGTCCATTAACTGCGACACTAGCGCTAGCTAAAAATGAGTGTCTTACTTCCACACCTTGATAACCCCATCCCTGGAACCTGACAGGAGGAAACACTGTGACGCTTGGCACATGGCTATCTCGCTGATACCGTCGTGATGTCCGGCCTGCGGTTGGTCAGGCCCTGGTCTTGGGGACTCTTCCCCTCCTCTCTGGCTCCCCATACTCCCAGAACCTCCTCCTGAGCGTTGTTTCAGTTGAACCTCCTGGACCACGTTGGTGCCGTCAATCAGTCGTGACCTACCGAATAACAACTCTCGACTGTCACACTTACAAATTCACAACTATGTTGATTTACATCGGGACATGCTGAAATTGCCGTACACTAGAAACTATTTATTTTTTCATGCAATTCAAACCAATATCTAAACAACATAAAAATGCAAAAGTAATCAAATGAAAGTATGAAGAGTTTATGAAGAAATTAAGATATAAGTTGATTTGTTTTGCATCAAGACCTAACCTAGCTGTCCTTTCAGGCTACCTTCCTTCCCTTTCACTCACTTTTTTTTAGGTATTTAATATGAACTTTTTGAATAGACTAATTATATCAGCACAGGATTTAAAAACTAACTTAAATCTAGAACAGACCCAACACACCCAGCTGTTAATCCTTAACTATGAAAGGGGAAACGCAGATTTCAAAAATGATAACTTTTTTTGGCCATTCTGTGAATCAAACCCGGTACACTTAGATCAGTAGGCAGACAATCTATCGACTGAACTAAGCTGTCAAACTAATTTTAATTACTTTACAATGTTTCCACATTGTTTTCATATATTTCTAAGTCTTTTAAAAATTATTTGTTTTTATAGACAACATAAAAATTAAGTTTTCATAAATTTCTGACACATTTTCTCAGTCAGTAACAAATCTGTTTTATAAAATATGAATTACGGGTTTAATACCCGGTGCGGACCAAATAATAACTCCTCAAATAACTTTCAATTAACTTTGCAGAAATGCTTTGTTCTCTTTTCTTGTAAATATCATCGGTGGTACTCACTTATATGCCAGTGTGGCCATGTTGAGCGTGTCATTGGCCGCAGGTATGGCGAGATAGGAGCCGCTGGGCGAGTCTAGATCCCAGTACCTCAGTCTCATGTCCGTGCCTCCCGCAAACAAGAACGGCACGCGATCAATACTGCTTGCATACATCGCATTTACACTATGACTGCTCACCTATATGAGAGAACGGAGGTAAGCAAATGCTCTAACAATTTACTTTACATGACTAACAAAGCTTAGAAGATGGAAATGATCTTAGCTATGGATGTACAAAACAACATAAAGACACTACCAAGTCGCTGGTGGCTACGATATCATTTGTAGCTTTTTACTAGCCGATGACTTGCACATGTCTGTCACAAAATCTGCTTTAAACTATATGTGAAGAGTGACCCTGAGTAAGGGATGAATCCTAGATAGTTCAGTGGTAAAGATTTGGCGCGCTAAGCCAAGGGTCTCTGGTTCAATTCCCATGTCCAGGTGTAGTTTTTAAAATTTATGAATATATGAAAGAAGTCACTCGGTTTTAATATAACGGTATATTTTATTGTTTGAATATGTCTTCATATATAGAAGAAATTTTATTTGACGACACTAGATATATCACGAGAAAAGTATCCAAACCTCCACTCAAACTTAGTAATACCTCGGAAAGTGACAGAGGAGGAGCGTTGCTGGCCCACAGAACAGCCTGTCGGAACTGAGTCTCTAGGTTCCACATGGAGATCTCGTTGTTTCCCTGAACCGAGGAGAGCACCAACGACTGCTCTGTGGGATGACATATCACCTTTCTCACTCTTGCACCTGTGTGAGAGAAAAATATCCTGTCACTCCTTCACAGCTGGCACTTCAAACAGACGGAACACACTGTTCCTGTAATACTTGATAGTTTCATTTCATGATCATCTTAGTACCGAGGTAGTTTGAAAAAGGTAATTATTACTCTCAATTATAAAGTGTCACATAAACCAAGGCGGTAAAAAAGCATGTAATTTTTTAATAACATTTCACTATATTATTTAATAATTTAACTTTACACGCTATCGTACGATATAACTGTCTGGCGACATGGTGGTAACTGATAGCTAGCATAAGATATAACCATAGTTAAAAGAAAAGCATAATAATAAAAAAAATGTTATGGAAGTTTTGACCACAGAAAGTGACAATAAACCAACACAGGATCTTGCATGTTATATGGTTTGGCGAATGGATACATGAGAGTAGATCTGGTAACATTTGCTAGCTGTCAGATAAGGTTCTTCCTAACAAAATTGGACCGTAGCTCCCCACCTGTAGGATGGATGATGGTAGATATGGGCAGCTGAAAGCGCAGGTCCCAACAGATGTGGAACCCACTGCTTGTCCCGATAGTGAGCCAGCTCTGATGAGCGTCCAAGCAGAATGAGGTGATCACACCTGTAAGTAATAAACAGCTTATATTAATCACTCTTGGCTTTTCTTTCTTAAATCTTAACCTCAGTTATTTAGCAATTCCTATGATATTTTAATTCTATTATATTACCTGCTTGGTTTTTTTTAACATCGTGTCTTACCACCTGTTTGGGTTATAAGCTTATAATTATACTAACTATGCTAATAGTTTTAGAGATTAGGAAGGTTATGTTTAGAAAAAGTGTACCCGCATTTGTGTGGAAAACCATTTTCTAAAAACCACACAAGATTCAAAATTTTATCTTCCCATAATCGACAGTCTAGTCTACCGCGAGAGTAGCGCGTTAGACCACCCGGCCATTGAGGTGTCACTTTCTGTGCTACCTCATCGCAACTAGTTCCCTTCACCAAATTTGGGCACTCTTCCAGCCCAGGGAACATCCATTCGGTGTGGGTATTCACCAATCACCCCACCCATCGACATCAGAAAAAAAGAGGGTCCTAGACCCCACACTAGTCTTACCTGCCACTTAGGTCTTGGAACTTGAAGTTGGTTGACGGCAGTGAATAACTTATTTCTAATGAGTTTGGAAGTTATGTTTATTTAATATAATATAAACTAATTTAATTTAAGAGAATTTAAAATATTATCTACCAATAGCAATAGTAAGAGAACAACTAAAGAAAGTGGAAAGTTTCAAGTATCTGGGAACTGTGGTAGTGGAAAGAGGAGGAAAGGAGAGATAAATTGGGGAAAGACGGCGGCAAGCAGAGGTCCTTTGATAAAAAAAAAAGTCAGAAGTCTGGTCTGAGGTAGAGGT
This sequence comes from Timema shepardi, assembly GCA_902151425.1. Lineage (NCBI taxonomy): Eukaryota > Metazoa > Arthropoda > Insecta > Phasmatodea > Timematidae > Timema > Timema shepardi. Next base: position 40,211 of record CABFVX010004012.1, on the reverse strand, counting down.
GTGACGGAGAAGTTCAAAGCAGTGATGTGTGGGATGCACTATGTTACAATATTTCATCAGAAACCTGAGTGATGAAATAAAACGATAAGAGCAGGATACAGGTTAGGAATGACAAGGATGGACACAGTGAGAGAGAGAAAGAGTGTGTGTGTGTGAAGGAGGAACCCCTGTCAGTGCAGGAGGGGAGGATTCCAAGGAGGATGCTCAAAATGGAGGTGGCAGGCAGGAGGCCAAGAGGAAAATCTAGGTCTTCGAACACCCGCGCCATGATCAATACAAGTAAGTCAAGTTGAAATGCAGACCGGACACCCTACCTGTGGACCACAAGCCAGGGCCAGATCTTCAGCACGTTTTTTGGGGAGTTGAAATAAGTAGCATAATGTAGCGTTCACACAATATACGTTACACACTCTCACAATAGACTGGACTGCTGTCAATAGGGAGGTCGGGTGCATTGCGGTGTTTTTCCCTTAATGGTTTTCCATTCTTCCTCCATTCAAATTAATGTACATTTCTTTCAAATTCTACCTTCCTTATTTCTATCATATTAACACTATATATATATAATATAATATAATATATGTATATATACACACACACATAACCCAAACAAATAGTGATACAAAGTGAAAATAAAATGTATGAAAAAAGTGCATTGAGCAAAACATTTAGTAATGAATAAAATGATAAAGTATTAGGAAAATATAGAACACAAATAAAAGAAAAGACACTAACACAAATTTACACACACTTCAATATTTCGATGCTATTAAAGCACCTTCCTCAGGAAGTCTAATTACTACTACTTCCTGAGGAAGGTGCTTTAATAGCATCGAAATATTGAAGTGTGTGTAAATTTGTGTTGGTGTCTTTTCTTTTATTTGTGTTCTTCTACTTTTTTCCTAATACTTTATCATTTTATTCATTACTAAAAGTGAAAATAAATAAATAATAATGTGTCCTAGGAGAACGTTACCATGTTTCAAGTCATTGTCCAACTTCCATGCTGTGCCGGGAGATCGGAGGTCCCAGCCTACGATGGAACCATACATGGTGGCATAGACCAGCACAGATTGTGAACCTGAAACAATTTAAATAATATATCTAGAATGCTCAAATCTTTGATCCCTAGAATCCTATGGTATTCGAGAGATGAGAGACTCTTGAAGATCTAAAAAGAGAATTTCGACTACAGTTATGAATACTTCGACTTGCTAAAACCATTTTAAGCAATTGGAACAAAACTGCTTAGGTGGCCACATGGTTTAAGGTGCCACTCTCATGTTAGATTAGACTCCCAATGACAGGGAAATCGGGGTTCGAATCCCGGTTGGGTGTAGTGTGGGTGGTTTTTCCAATCTCCCTCCACACTAATGCAGGTACACTTCCTCTATTTTCAACCATCTTCATTCCTAACATATTAGCATAATTAGTACATATGTGTATAACCGGAACAGGTAGTAAGGCGCAGTGCTAAATAATATAAATTAATGAAACAAGTTTAAAATAATCAAATTTTTATTTTTATATTCCTGTAAGTTGCAAAAGTAAGTTTGATGCATTTATTTCCCGTTATCTATAAAAGTCATGACATTACTATTTAGGGATGTATATTCTTTATCATTTTAGAGTACAGCTTAATAAAGAATAAATACACTAATATAAAGAAAGATTAATATATTTATTGTTTGGTATTAACATAAAAAAAGTCAGTTGAGTTAAATTTACAGTCTCATACATGAAAAACTGTCCACTAAAAAACATTGTGTTTGTGTGCACTTTTTAAGAAAAAGAGTTTGTATGTACAACTTTTTTTACTTGCATTATAATTTAAGACAGCAGTGTTAAAATTTCAAATTCAGAAAATGGTTTACCTGCTTCAGTGGCCAAATAGCCTAAGGCGTCCCTCTAGTGTTGGACTTGCCTGCTGAAGACGGGGAGACCGAGGTCCGAATCCAGATCGGGTCGACTGAGGGTGCTTTTTCCTAAATTGTTTCCTCCCTCTTCCATGGCAATGTGGGTAGATTACCTCTATACCCTACATCCTTAGCCCATAAGAGTAATTATAATATATGTTTACAACCTTAACAGGTATCTGGTGATAGAAAATTGTTTACCTGAATCAAAATAATTAACATCAACAGCACAGCCATCATCTTGTAAGTCCAGCTGCCTACTGTGGGTAACGGACATTTTATTGCTGTTTGCCTCAATTCTGGAACAGACAATGAAGCTATTCTAAAGTTACATATTAAAACTAAAAAGTGTGTGTTTGACAAATATTCAGGGGTGTGTAAAGTCCATTTATTTAATTCAAGTTAAAATGAAATAAATAATATTATATATTCCTTTAAGTCAAATTGAAGTTTGAACATTTAAAAAAAATAATCTTTGAGGCTGTAAAAAAGTATTACATGTTGTATAACTAGAGTATATAACTTTTTAGGCATTAAATATTCAGTAATAAAAGTTACTAAAACAATGTTCACTTATTCATACGTCCAGTTGCGTGATCTTCAACTGTCACTTTTTATGGATATTATTAATAACTGTAAAATAATACTAATGATATATTAAAATGTTATCAATGTTGGCCAAAAATAATACAAATTGTATTTTCTAAAAGTTTTTTTCCTACCAAAATTGTATGATAAAATTGTACACTTGAAGTACAGTCTAATCTTCATAGGAAAAGCCTTTTTTTAGAAAATAAAAACATACTTTTTGTGGTTATAATTTATAACATTTTATTATTTTAAATGTATTGATAATATTTATCTAAAGTGGTAGCTGAATCACATGACTTGACGTGTGAATATGTTAAAATTGATCTAGTAGCTTTTCTATCTGTCAGCTAAGATCTTTACTAAATAATAGACTATCCAAGACAAATATTCAGTGAAGTCAAGTCACAGAGTGCGTCGAACAAGCCGGGCAAATGTTGCAACACTCACCGTAAGACAAACACAGACCCGCTCTGCGATGCTGAGGCCAACGACTGGTTGTTTTCACACACTGTAAGCCCTATAAGGGCGCCAGCCTGCCTGTTGTACACCTGACGAGAACGGTTGGCAATATTGCGACCCTCCATCTTGCCACAGTCCCAGATACGGATGTAGCCATCGGAGGAACAACTCGCGAACAGAGGAGTCTCTGGAATGGCCGCTAGTCTGGGATGTTAATATCATTTTTATTGCCGACCATCGTATGACTTTTAAATAAAACATTCTTTGTAATTGGTTTGATATCACTTACATGATTTGAACTGACAAGTGACAAGGCTACTCCTAATTCGTTAATTTGATGAAAATTTGGCTGCTATTGAATTAATGTAATTTAGAGTGATTTGGGGCACCATTTAAAAAAAAATATTTGGAAGATGACAATACTATTTTTCAACTTAAAACCATGCCAGATTATCAGTTAAATTAATTAACAATTTGAGCAGTAAATTACCTTGTTTTATAAATCAAACTAAATGATACTGGCTTCAATAGCTGCATTGTCTAAGGCGTCACTCTCATAATAGACTGAACTTTTGATGACGAGGAGACCAGGGTTCAAATAACAGTCAAGATGGTTTTCACCCTCCCTCCAAACAAATGCAGGTACACCACCTCTAAATTTAACCTTAGTCAACCCTAACACGTTAGCTTATTATATATATATATATATATATATATACACACACACACGTGTATAACGAGAACAGGAAGTAAGACGTGGTTCAAAAAAAAAAAAAGATATCAAAATTAAATGTGATATCAGTTAAAAGAGTTTAGGTAATTTTTTAGAGTAAATTAGATAGAAAAAGTGCTGACCCCTTTTATTTAATGAAAACTAAAGAAGAATTTGGTGGGTTAGCAAAATTACCAGTTTGTTCTAAAGTTACCCATGTGGTCTGTGCTCAATCTTGATTGGCTGTTGTTTGTTCTCTTTTCGGGTGAATTCTAGTTCCCTATTGACCATCCTCTATTAAATAATATAAAGACACTTGTAATGAGGCAGTTAAGTAGAATGTACCTGTTAATGGCTCCTCTATGTTCGTGCAAGTGAGCCACCAGAGACCCTCGCAACCTCCACCCAGGAGGAGGGAGGGCAGGTCTCCACGCGGCTTGTTCCGTCCACTCACGCCCCTTCACTGCTATGCTGTGCAACTCTTGCTTGCGCTGCGCCAACTGTCGCAGCTCCAAGCGACATGGCGCAAACCGATCTGTGCACAAAGTATGAATATATTTAGTAAAAAGTCAGTATACATTCAAAATGTTTTATCGTAAGTTTCCTAAAATTAAGTTTAACGATAGGATCCCAAGTAGAATGACATAGTTGACGTTAGAAGGGAAGAAAGACAGAAAGAGTTAATAAAAGCAAGTGTGTGAGTGGAAGGAGGAGAATTGTTGAGAGTAAGGGAGGAAGAATGGTGTAAGGACTGTGGGAAATGGAGCCATTTTACTAAACTGATCCTGCTACAGGTTGGAAACAGTTTTTGATGATGATGATGATGATGAGAGTAATTAATTTTAAGAAAATTCAACAGCATTTACCTAGTAACAGATGAAAAGTCAAAAGGTCCAAGAAAAAAACCCAACCCTTAGGCCTTAGTGCATCCCATAGGGATTGAACTATAGATTTCTAACTGAAGAGTATGAGTTAACTCATTCACCAAACTGGTGAGTTTAAAATATTTATTTTAGTAAACTAATAAATAATTCCTTGAATGTAGATCTCTAGATATCAGAAATTATTTCGACTTTAATGCCAAACCAAGTTTATTCCTTAGAACAGTGGTATTATTATTATTAGCACCGCGTCTTACTACCCGTTCGGGTTATACGCTCTTACGCTAAATGTGTAATGGTAGGGTGATTGTGAGATGAAATGGAGGACCTACAGTTTAACGTGGGATCCGAACCACGGTGGAGGCCTGGCATTCCCCACATTCACAAGATGTCTTGTCAGAGGTGAAGGAAGGGTTTGGTAATCAGATAAATCT
>CABFVX010004012.1:20364-34921 GCA_902151425.1 Timema shepardi | reverse complement strand
CCCGTAAATGTTATTATTGAGATTATTAAATCTAGGAGGGAGGAAGAGAAGGAGAAATTTAAAAAAATAAAGTAGCTTATAGAATATGTATAATTTGCATTGAGCACCAACAACTTTGGGTGTAGCAAGTTGAAGATGAATTATATCTGGGTGTATACGAACAAAAAAAAAAAGGTTGAATAACTACTCCCAGTATCTGCCAATGACACTCACACTGAATGTAAGAGTGCTCATGTAAGCTATGATCTGTGTCGAAACTTCTTTGAGGTGAAACGTGAGGATCGCCAACCATACTGCCACCAGGCGGGGATCTAGTAAAGTAAATAAAACGTTACTTAGGATATAAACCCAAATTTAAAACTCATTGCGATTGTTTTTGTTTGGTTTAAAAAATTCTTGATTGTAAATGTAATAGCTATATATATATGATAGAATTATAGGAAATTGAAGCACAAATAAATGTAAAAACACTAACACATATTTACAAACACTTTAATATTTTGATGTAATATGACATAAAATGTAACAAAAAAAGGGGGGAGTGGAGGGTGGCGTTAAAATCTCAAAAGTAAAAAGATCTTGAGCTGTTAATATGCACAAAAATTGCAAAACATCTGAACTTATTTGTACAAGAAAGAAAGTTTTATTTATTTGAGGTATTAAACGTGCACTTTCTGAACCGACTGATTATATCGGCACATGAGAAACTCTATGAGCGAGAGTAAAAGGACCCACCATTTTTGCCAGGAAAGGTATTTTTACATGCCTTCCAGGATTCTTTTACATGCCATAAACAACCAGGGACTGATGGTTTTTCTTCCCCTTCAAAAGGAAGATGTGCTAAAGATTTTTATCACTCAAGAAAAATTTGTCTACCTCGGCCAGGTTTGAACCCACGAACATCGTGTCCTGAGATGAGCACTTAACCCCAAGATCCCCGAGGTCAACAGCAAGAAAGTTGACTTGCACGATTTTTCGTGTCGAGTACGTGTTTTTTTTTTATTGTTTGTAAATTTGTTTCCATTCCAGACTGATCAAAAAATTATTCACATATCTACAACGTAACATGCACTCACATGCTTCCAGTGTCAGAGAGTCGTGGGGAAGGGCTGTGCTGATCCGTTGTTCCGAACATGTGCTGCCACTCCTCGTTCATCGTACCGATGTGAGAGTCCTGGGCGGACACCTTTTTCAAGCGCTGGTTCTTTCTCAACATTAACAGAATACAGGATGTCACTCAAACACACTGTCACACAAAAACACTTTCTACTGTCCACATCAGTTTTTTTTAAGCAACATGTCCTACTACCTGTTCAAGTGATATGCATATGTACTAATTAAACTAATGAACTCTGGATGAAAAAGGTTCAATTCGTAGGAAGTGTACCCGCCGATTAGATCAGCTTGTGATACTAAAAAATTAAAGTATGTTCTATACTAAAAATTCCTTAACTCATAGCGTCTGAATATGTAATATAAGTAGTTTTACCAACCCTTAATTACTGTAAATTAACATATATTTGAATTAATTCCCATTTATTTTATCTTAAATCAAAGTAAATTTAATTTAGTGTGGAGCTGATCGGGCAGTAAGACCAAGTATTGTTTTGTTTACTCTCACAACCAGCCACTCTACAAGATAACCCTCTGTCTGATCTAAGCTTCAAATGCTGTTACTTTGCACATGTGTCGATAACACAGTCAAGATTTCTTGATCAGTAACTTTTGGGAGTTCTCCTGTTTGGTTCACTTTTCTGTAAGTCATGTGACTATTTACTATTCTATGGTTGGTTAAATCGATGTCTGCAATAACCATATTTGAAAGAAAGGACAAAGGGAAATTTATAAGGAGAAAGCAAAGCGTACAAGTGCTGTGTCTTAAGAAGACCACATGCTTCTCGCGTGGTCCGACTAATGCTTTGTTCAGTTTGATAACAGATTTGAAGAAAGCCACATGCACCAATCATGGTGCTCCATATACTTTTAAATAAACGTTTTGGAAACCATACGTGTTTTGTGTGGTGTTCCGATTTAATAATCGTGTGTATTTTGAAATAATCAATAAAAGGTGGTTGGATACACCAATAGCTTGTTAAAAGTACGGTATCTTAAATTAAAATTAATAAGGAACCACTCAACCATGACATAATCATGGTATAAGTATCATTTCATAAAGGTACGCCTAGATGCGTAGCACTTCAATTGCCAACACAGCTTGGGGTATTAACATGGGGTCACATCACAATATGGCTTTTACAATGAAAAGATGAAAATTTTCAGACATAAGGATGTTCCATATAAAGTTGCCGGGAAATATAGTGAATGTATCAAAGAGTGGGGATCGAGTAACACTGCATTAGACCGATCACTCAAAACTTGGGGCTTTACCTAAATATATCGTTCAACAATGACGTTGATGAGGTCTTACCTTGCTTGTAAGGCCGCAGTTATTTCTGTCTTAGTCATGTTGAGCGGTAGTAGTGGTATGGTGTGGCATGGCAAAGGTGTCTTCAAGTTTGACAACTCAATCTGAAAAAAAAATGTTACGTTAATAAACTTTGGAAAAATATAAAAGGTTAAAAACTATTTAAAATGTTTAAAAATGAGGTGGCCCAATGGCTAGATAATTTTATAATAAAGGAAATTGATAAAACTAAAGAAAAAGGGGAAAAGAGACTATTAAGAGTAAACACATTTTAATACAAATATAATAATATTTCGGCATTGTTGCCTTTATCAAATGCAAAGAAGAAAGAAGAGAGTACAGATAACACAAAACACTGGATTATTTCAATTTGAAAATTAGAAATTTTGTGCAAAAAAACATTTTCTAATTGATTTTAGTGTATAAAGTTATATAAATAACGTAATATTCTTCCAGGCATAAAGCAACAAACAATAAAATAATAGAACTTCAATTTGGCTTTGATAATATTCGGTATAATATTGGATTTGAGTTTGTTTCGAATTGAAAAAGTAGACTTCATACACCCCTCCTATAGTGCCAGTTGTGGCTATCTTCAACTTTCTTTAGCATCGCGTCTTACTACTTGTTCAGGTTGTATACATAAGTACTAATTACACTAATGTGTTAAGGATGAGTATGTTTGAATTTAGAGGAAGTATACACAGATTTGTGTGGTTGGAGAGTGGAAAACTATTTAGGAAATACCACCCTAAGTACACCCAATCAAGATTCAAACCCTGACCTCCCTGTCATCGGCAGTTCAGTCTATTAATTGAGTGATACCTTAGATAATTTGGCCACTGAAGCAGGTCGTTCTATTTGTTAATGTTTATTTTTAAGCGCTTTAGAAACAAACTAAAGCCCTACCTTGCCGTCAGCCTTATAGCCTCCGGTTTTCCCATCCAGAATGTTGGAGTAGACCTGTATCTTCTTCAGGTGCCGAGCTTGAAGCAACACCAGATCCTCAACTGCATCTGTCATTCCCTCCGAGGTCAGCCGACGAAACAACTGAAATATATTACACCATAATATATACATGCAGATACAGTAGCCCCACGGCTTCTTTGGTGCTGACTGACAGCTCACAGCTGACTTTTAACAGTCAACATTTAGGTATATACCTAAATTTTGACTGTCAGAAGTGATAGCTGCTAAACACATGTTTTTGCAGATCATATGGTTCGGCGTAGGGATACATCATTTGGTCTGGTAACTTCTCAAAGCTCTCAGTCAGCACCAAAGAAGCCATGGGGCTACTGTAGATAAGCACATGAAGCTATTTTCCAGTAATACTTTCCCATATATTGCGTACAAGAAATAGTTGCCCTGTGAGGTCAGCATATCTTGGCCCCCTTGTTTGGTGGAGCCTATCGTGGTGTGTTAGGTATCACAAAGAAAGACAACTTAAACCAAGCAGGTCAAAGACAGAATTAGATAAGAGTCATTCAAGGTTTTACAAATCAGCAACACGTCTTCTTTTGAGACAAAGCTTTATTTGTCATGACCTAATGTCAATATATAAGTGGAAATTCTTAAAATTGAAAAATGACAAGTGGACACAGGAATCAAACCCGTGACCTTTGGCTTCGTACACCAATGCTCGAACCACTGAGCTATCCAGGAATTGCCCCGTGCCCAGATCATTCTTCACTCATAAATCCTCTTAACTTGTAAATCCTCACTAAAACATATATAATAGCTTTGGTTATTTGATTCTTAAATATAAGTAGAAAGTCACACCAAACATTTATAACATGTTTAAATAAATATTCTATATCCAGATAAATAAAATAATTTAATCTTCAAATAACGTTTACCATGTTGAGGTCAAGTATGTAAAAATGCCGTTTAGAATCGTCACACAATGGTGGATTAGGTTGATCCCAAAATTGGAGTAGCAACTGTCACCAAACCGCTGGACAACAAAGACCAATGACAACCAATCTTATCATAAAACTAATGCGTCTTCCAAATGAACCCACTTAAATATAAAACAATAATAAAAAACACTCAAACAAACATTTGAATGTATAGGTCTATATAAATAGTTCACAACAAAGAGAAATATAATTTCAACGAATGTTTACCAAACATCACAATAAACAAAAAAAAAATCATTGACTCAGTGATTTCTATCCCATCACCAGAGATTTTAGTGTTGTCATTTTTTTTTTATTTCAATGCAAAATAAAATTTTAATAAGCTTTTAACATTTACTTACATTTCTGAGGACCACTGGAGGCTCAATATACTGGGAGACATGGCCTGCTCGGATGTCTGCGCGTGCCCTCTGCCTGTCCTTGAGTGTCTGTAGAAGCAGGTCGATGTCTGGGCACTTGATGACGCTGTCGTAAACCACCCGGGGAATGGGTGGACCCAGAGCGTTCAGCAGGAGCATCTGGATAAACCGGGGATCACTTTCTTGTGTGCATTGTTCCTGGTGCATGTCTTACACTATGGTTGTGTGAAGCTTCAAAAACTCAAGACTTTGCTTGAAATTTTTGTTAGCATTTGCTTTAATCCGAAAAAAATAAAATCCTGACTTTGACAAATACTTAAAAAGCTACATCAAAGAAAATATTAAACACTCAAACACACATTCATTTTTGGTTATTTATTTAAATCACAATATATGTTTGCATTTTTTTTTAAATCTGGAAATTAAATTACAAGTTGTACTAATAACTTGATTTATCAACTAGGCCAACCCTGTCTTGGTGGTTGAATGGGCAAAGGCATCACTCACTCTTGAAAATGAGTAGAATGTGAGTGATGGAGAGCTCAGGGTTCAAATTCTGGCTGGGTGCAATGAGAATAATTTTTCCTCAAAGGTTTTTCACTAACCTGCCACACAACTGCAGGTGCATTTCCTATAAATTTTACCTCCCTCTTCCCTACATTATTTATTATAAATAAATGTGAATAGCCTATATGGGTAAAACATTTTGTAAACTATATTTGGTGTCTTAATTTAGGAAATCTTAAAAGATCCACTATCCACTATTTCATGAATATGAATATTTATTTCACCTTTGAATCCTTAATCTCGAATTTGAATTCGAATCTTGTAAAGAAATCATTAATATAAAAAGAAATAGGAATATATCTCAATAATAGAAAGTAGAGATAGTGGCTAAATGTAAATTTTTGATAAAATGCATTTATACAGGGTTTTTCAGAATTTTTTTTTTTTTACTTTATTGCTATCTAACAGGTAGAGAAAGTATTGTGATCATAAAAAATATCGAACTTGAGATTTTTATGAATGTCAACGTTTCATGATCCCCCCCCCCCTTCCACCCAATCCAAAAAGTGTTATTTTTTTTAATTTCCGTCTTTCTGACTGTTTGTGCATCATACTAGATCCTAAACTATTTTACCGGTCGGTCTAAAACATGGTCGAATCCTGAATAACTCAGAGATAGAGAATTGGCAAGTTAAACCAAAGGTCCCTGGTTCAATACCCATGTCATGGTGTCATTTTTCAACAAATTCAACTTATACAAACAAACAAAAATGTACAAACTTCTTCAAATAGACTTTAAGAATATTTCATTAAGGTATTTGATTTGTATTTGCTTTGAATAAAAAAAATTGGAATTTCCACACACCTAATCTACGACTTTGGTGATTCTAAAACCACCTCAAACAAAGATGACTGTAGACTCACCTCCTTATCCACCTGTATGAGAGGATGATACAGGTACGGTTGTAAAGCCGCCATCACCTTGCACTGAACGTCCACCATATTGAGCGTGCGCGACATCGCACTAACAAAACCCACAATAGCCTAGAACAACAAACATCCTTTCATTCAGCGTTAGGTAGCCACACTGAAATTTTGTTAGATTTATTCTTACGAATTTTTACTAGCGCATTAGAATGAATATGAACATGTTTTTTTAAAAGTTTATTGTAACATTTTAAAATAAATTTTACACACACAAAGTTAAACAAAATTGGATCTCATCGCGAAATTGAATGTTTTGCCTTTTATGTGTGAATAATGAGCAATTGAATCAATTGTGAGATTTTTTTTTACTACCGTGTCTTACTACCTGTTGAGGTTATAAGCACATGTATTAATTACTAGAATGGACTAGGGAGGAGGGAGGAAGCAATTTTAAAGATAATCTACCTACATTTGCGTGGAAAGAAAGAATGGGATACCATTTAGGAAAAACCACCCTCAGGAGAGCCGACCAGGATTTGAACCCTAGTCTCCCCATATTTAGAAGGCCAGTCCAACAAGAGAGTCATACCCATAAGACTATTCAGACACCAAAACCGGGTTTGATGAGAATTAACAATATCAACATTGAACATATTTTTTTTTAGTAGCAGACATAAAATTTCTTTGATTTTTTGTTGTTGTTGTTGTATGAAATTACTAGGAAAAATAGTTCTAACTGCACTAACCAATCAAAGTTTTTATTCTAGAATCTATTTCCCTCAACCCTAAACCATTGATATAGAAGAATCACAATATATGTCTGATCTGGCTTTTAGGACAATCAAATTGTGATCAAAGCCAAATATTTTAAATTTAAGAATGAGAAGTTTAGCCATAATTTTTCTATCGATAGCAATATACAAATTAAATGTGAGTCGATTTAAAAAAATTTTTTTAGCCGAAATAAGAATTTTATTTGACTTTTAACAACGAAATACAAATTTCTATTTAGCGAAATCCAATCATTTTATTTACCACAAATCTGGGTCTCTAGCGAGAGAGAATTAAACCTTAAAAGTGAAGAGTTAATCTTGGAATAACCAATATTATTTTTAAAGAGTTACAGTATATGTTAGTATCTGAATAAAAATAGTAAATTATGTCAAATTTGATTCCTTGATACTTTCCAATTTTAATAATATCGAAAGTACCAAACTTAATATTACAATTTTCAATACCCAAACTTCTTAGCTTTTAAATTTCTGTATTTCAAACAAATTGGTAATATTTAGAATTGGATTACTTTTCTTTGTGACTATTATCATTAGTTATTTTGCCGTTTCACTTCACAAACAAATTGTAAATATACTCTACTTAACCTTTGTATTCTAGTAATCTTGCCCAACAAAAGCGTGGCTGTTCCGAGTTTTTTCTACCTATACATATTTTATTTGGTCCTCCCCCTCCCCTCCTTCCCGCTGCTACCCCACAATATATTACAGTACAGTATAAATAACATATTTTTAATTTTAGGTCAGATCCACGAAAATCGATTTGTAAATATTGTGGAATTGGAATTGAGAAAAACAACGACCATGACATCTTTAAAAAAAATAGTTTTTGTTTTTATTAAGAGTTGGGTAGAATGCAAATCTCCAATTTACCTTTGAATCTCAAATCTCGAATCCAAATCTTGGGAAAAATTAGGAACATAAGAGGAAATAATAATAGTAACTAAATGTCAACATTCTTTCTTATAATCCATTCATTAAACAATAACATTCATACATTCAGTTAAGTGTTCAATTACTGGTCTGGGGTCTGGTTGTTAAGTTCATCATTTAATTATAAATGGTTTTGAACCACCACTAATCACTATTAGAAAGCTCTAAAACAAATTTCGATTGGAAAATTAAAATAGAGGTTTTACTTGAATCTTGAATATCTTTAAATATTCAAAGGATTAAAAATCTCATATATAGTTTTTATTTAAAAAATAAAATTGATGAATATGTTTCTTACCTGCCGCACCCACAAGTTTGGATGAACTAAGAAACAAGTAGTTTCATTGAGCAAATCATAAAGAGCAGATTTGTTCAGTAGACCTAGCTCGGTTAGAGCCGTCATCGCGTTGATTGCCTTCATCGTCACAAACTCTTCCACATCGGTCAAGCCCTTAAATTTGAGAACACAATAAACATATCATTTGTACTTTAATACACAATGATATTCAGATCTAATTATATTTGGAAAAAGGTAAAAAGAACAAATACAATATGGCTTTTATAATCAAAAGAAGAACACAGTTCACACTTTAGATTGCTGCCACTGGACGAATAGGTTATGGCTGCCTCTTGAAGAAAATCAATTGTTTCCACCCAATCCCCCAACCTAGGTTAAATTCTATCAAACCTGATCAGGAGGTAGTATGAAACGCGTAACTCAACTTCCTAAAAAAAGAAACCATAAAACACAAAAGGGATGAAAAGGAAATTGGTGAAGAGGTATAGGACATTTAGATAGGAACATGTAAAAGGCACCAATAATATGAATAAGTGCCCTCTACGTCACACCTTGTGGACTATTTGAAATGTGTGGCGACATATGGCGTGTAGAAGAACAGGTCAGGGCTGGCCCGTTAGAGCAGTAACTGACAAAAAACGTTTCTTGAGTGACCAGTGTATTAGTGTGTTTAAGTGTGTTCTGTTTCATTTGCCCTGCAATATTGTGGGTCATCAAAGTTAATCAATTTACTTATTAATATAATTATTTTGAACTTAACCCCACTTTGTTTTCTTTACAGGTAGATTAGTCTTATTTTGTACACAAATAATGGAGGCTAGTAACCGAGTGTCAAAGCTCAATTAGTGGAATTTTCTTGGTCAGCGGGGTGACGTGACCGTTTAGTGACGTATTGGTGCTGCGTTGTGTCGGGGAACTGTACCTAGTGATAAAAAAAAAAGGGTACAAATGACAAACACCGGAAACAAACCTTAGATGCGCTATGAAATATATCTCTGTAAGGAAAACCTCTTTTAACAATAAATATGATAGAAGTGTAGAAAAAAATTAAAGCATATTTAAAAGTAAATCACTAACACATATTTACAAACACGTTAATATCTCGATTCTTTTATTGCATCATATTTATTTATTGCCTATTATATTAGGCTTAATGGACTTAATTTCATACATAATATTTTAATTGGCCAAGGTGTACTGGGGAGTCACAAAATCCAGTGCCCGACAGTTAATTTATCAATGTGAAAGGGTAAACCCACATTTCATCCATGATAAATTTTCAGGCTGCCGGGAATAAAACTCGGGACCCTTAGCTCAGAAGGCGGACACGTTACCAACTGAGCCGAGGTGTGATTAGCTGCTTTTACCTACTAAAAAGATTAAAAGAAACATCTAATCAAATTCTAGGCCCAATTAACCTGCTGTAGTAGTGGTGTCAGTATTGGCGAGCTGTGCCAACCCACGTAGGCAGCCACACCGACAATACAGTCGAAAAATGACCCTCTTAGTTGCTTGTCTTCTTTGTCGTTCAAGAATGTTATCATGTGGGAAAGTAAAACATCGTTGGCTGAAAAGGAAATCACCGCAAATATTAAATGATACCATTTCAATGGAAGAGTATTAAATTAATCCAATATAATAAATGAATTAAATACAACGCTATAATTTATGAAAAATTTAAAAATAATTAGCTGTAAAAAATAGTAAATAAATAGGATGTGTAAAATATATATATTAACATAAAAAAGTATTTTAATTCAACTATTAGTACCGTATGCTTGAAAAATATCATAAATATACCTTTTTGTTTTCCGAAAAAGACGCACAGTTTTGTGATTCCATTCTCCATTAAAGTTTGTTTGACAAGATTCTGAGGGTCTGTCAGTAGAGTCGCAACTATCTGCTGAATCATCTCGTGCAAGGTTTGCAGCTCAGTCTCATAACTTGTCCTGGGGGAATCTCCTTGGAGAGCCGACGTCACTTGGCAGTGCTCCAGAAATCTGCACATATATTTATTTTACAATTTATAAAAGACATAAAAACAAATTAGTGGTCCTCTTTTTATTCAAAATATAATAAAATATTTATAAAACATTCTTGAAATTAAATAAAATATCCAATACTAAAACAAAACTTTATGTCAAAAAAATACAGATTTTTGCATATTTATATGAATTAAGACATCATATAATTTAAGACATTGAGTGTGGTCTTGAACGTAGGCGAAAATCCCTTTCCCGGCAAAAGTGATAAGCACTTTCGCATTCCCTCATATAAATTCTCGTGTGCTGATATAATTAGTCGGTTCAGAAAGTGCACGTTAAATAACCCAAGTAAATAAAACATATTTCAGAATTTTCTATTAAATTTCTAGCATAGTTATTACTAAAAAGATAAATTGAAGGTGAAACAAAAACTTTAAATTGGATTTATCCTCTTCTACTTTGTATTATAAAAATTATTGCAAAAATATCTTTAAGCTCGGTGATTTTTTTTAAATATCCCTGGCTGCTCCCTGTCCCTGAACCATCCAACTTTTCTAAGTGTGTATCACTCCCTGAACGCATCTCACCTAAGAGCTGTCTCGGCCAGTTGTGCAATGTTTTCTGCGTACGCTGCTCGAACTATTACCACCTCATCATTGACCACCTGGAACAAAAAATAACATAATTTATGAACATTCTTAGTTTGTACAATGTTGTCTGATACTATTTTTTTTAGCACTGCATCTTACTACCCATTCGGGTTATACACCTGCTACTAATTAAAAAAGGAAATAGTTTGTATATTGTTTACATTGATTATTATTGAATTATAGACAACATTGACTAATATTTGAGTATAAAAGACCAAATATTCAAATTTAGCGACAATATTAAAATTTGTTTTATTCCATGTGTGTATAATGTATTAAAAACGCTACAATGAGATTTAAAAACATTTTGATATTAATTCTAATATTAAGGGATTGTAAAAAACACATCTCAAAACATTTCTGTGTTCCTAGTGATGGATTCTTACAAATAAAGCATAATTAAAATCCTAGCTTAGAAAAAAAATCAATGAACATGAGTACCGGCGCGAGGCTGGGCAGAACATATTCTGGGAATACGTTGGCGTCGCTGCAAGGAACGTTCTTCACCAAGGCCAGGCATTTGGTCAAAGTCTGTATAGCTCGAACACGCACTCGAGGAAATGGGTCATGGACCAAGTAGAACTATAGGCAGGTCAGACAAAAGAATAGGATACTAGACTCAACATATGAGGAATGCATATTATTCAGAAAGTAGTTATTTGAACAGCAATAAAATAGGGTATTTCAAAAGTATAGATTTAAAATAGAGTTAAATATATGGAAGATTGATAAAAGGAACCATCCCAATATGACTTCTCATTGTAAAAGCCGTGTTGCGTTTGTTCCCTTTTAAGTGTTTCTACACCTCTTTCCTGTACCTTCTTCTAAATATTGCAAAACATACTTCTTGAGTGAAAAGTGGTTTTCCTTAGAGAAAAGTAAAATTTAAGTTACTCCTTATTATGGCATTAGACATAAAAAAAACCTGATATTACTATAAAATGACAAGTAAATGAATTATAAATGGGAGCAAACTCAAAAACAAACCCACTATGTAAGGAAGAATGCGATCCAAAATTGTCTCATCAGAAGTATGAGCTGAAAGTTCAAGTAGGATGTCCAAACAATGGAATTTGGATGTGCAGTGTCTCAAACCTCTGAAAATAACAAATAAGTAGATACACATTTGAAGCAATTTCTTATAGTCATTAATGTTTCCAGCCTTTGGCCTGAGTCAGTTCTTTATTCAAGCCATATATTTTTTACTACCGGCTGGCTAGGCTTGTTGTAACTTCATATGGCTTATAATCTAACTTAAGACTAGTAAAGACACAACATCCAGTCTCTGCCCATCAATTTATCAATGTGAAAGGGTAAACCCATATTATCATGAATGATAAATTTTTAGCCATGCCGGGAATCGAACTCGAGACCCTTAGATCAGTAGGCAGACATACTACTGACTGAACTAAGGTGTCAGTCAGTCTTTTGGAGCAATTGTTAAAAGTAATTATATTGACTTGTGTAATGCACATTCATACACTTATCATTGTACTATTGGCAGCATAAAACCCTCCCGAGTCAAAGATGGGAGCGTTATCTGATAGCTCGTGATCTTAAATTATCACTCATTTGTAGCTGATGATTTCTACACATCCATCACAGAATCTGCCTTAAAATAAGAGTGAAGAATGATTCTGAGCATGAGGCGAATCCTGGATACCTCAGTGGTAAGAGCATTTGCATACTAATTCAAAGGTCCTAGGTTTGATTCTATTACTCAGGTATCATTTTTCAAGTTAAAAAGTATGATATTTAGATGCGGCTATAACGATGCTTAGCAACTACGATAGCTTGGCTATTTAATACAAATATTTTATGTGTTTGTATTAGAGTTTGCCTCCAATTATAAAAAGTTGGTTTTACAGACACATGTTTGATAGTATTTATAAAAATATAAAAGCTATTTCCCCTGACCTGATGCAAGAAGTGACGAGAGAAGTGATGATCACCAGACCCTCTACCCTAGCGGTCGGCATCTCATCTTTCTCGCTGCAATCTACGCTAGACTTCTCCTCACCCTCTCGCTGGTTTTCGGGGATAAGGATGTTTATTATGTTGCTAATATCTTTCTTCAACCTAGAACAACAATCAAATATAAAAAAGGTGAGTTATAAGGTGAGGTATAAAAAAACAACTCCATGGTTCGCCCGCAATCAAGCTATATCGACCGAGTGTCTATCGTTTGTTGGTGATGATAGTAACAACACTTGTGGATAGAGGGTATCATGTGGTCAGCACAACAAACCCTCTGGACATTAATCTCAGTTTTATAAGCTGGAGATGCTATTTTTTCATTCAAGAAGCTCCTCGTTTGCCCTCATGAGGCTGAGCTAGTTGACCCCATTCCAGACCCATTGCTCCAGAGAAAATCTGGAAACACCAGGGATCAAGCCGAGGACCTCTGGATTTCTAGCCAGGAACTCTGAACACTAGACTACAGAGATAGTAAAAGGGAGATACCAACTTTAGAGATGAATTCAAGTAAAGGTGTGCGAAGTCGAACTAATTTGAAAAGAAGTAAGATAAAATAATACTAAGTATTTTTGAGTTTGAATAAAAGTTTGAATATTTAAAAATAATAGTTTAGTGTTGGAAAAATCAACAACTTCAGGTATCCAATATAATTTACAAAATGGTACGTTGTAAAATGACTTAATACGGTTTGTCCTAAAATTATAATATAAAGTTATAACAAAATATGATTTAATTATTTTATATTTTTATCACACAAACATTAATCTGTGATGCAAATAATAACACAAAATGACAAAACTTGAACATGAGCGTTTATTTTAACATAAAATATCTTTATTTTTTAAGCTTCTTAATTGTCAAATCTGGAAATTTACTTTCAAACCTAAGTTAATACTGATGAAAAATTCGAAGCTTCGGACACACCTATATTCAAGAACACGAAACAAATTTCAATGAATGGTAACATGTTTTATATTCAAGTTACACCCATGATGCACTTTTAAATTGGAGACATTAAAGGCAGTTGTGTTCATCTTGCAATGCACATACAATTTAAAGTTCAAACTCATCCATTTTTAAGAGATCAAGAAACATTGAATGTACAGTTAAAAGTATACAAGTTTAGTACAAAAAAAGCCTTTCTTTCATCATGTCACAGGTTTGTTTAGCTTACTATTACTATTAGATCATTAGATCATTTTGTACTTTATAGGAGCGATTGTTTACTTTAAAAAAAATTAAGATCTGAAAGTGGTACATTGGTTATGCCATGAACTAATAAAGGGTTGGAGAATTAGCTAGAGAAAGTTTGGTAAATACTGTCCTACGCTATCAGCGCCTGGGAGCCTCTAGCTAAATATAATTTTTTAATTTATTTGAGGTAGGTAACATACACTTTCTGAAACAACCGATTATATCTAGGGACGCGCGAGAACTATCCTTTCAATTCGAGACGAGAATATAAAGAAAGTATCAAGACAACATCCTTTGAAAGTAATAAAAATTAGATTTTGTTTATTAAAGTAAATATATAGTTTATAGAGTTCCTGTTGACATTTTTGCTGGCACTTGTTTTAGATTGTCTTATATAGTTCATTCAAACACTTGAAATAACCAATACACATTTTAAGTGCAATTAATAAAATAGTGATAGGTAGTTATAATGAACAACATTTATAATTTAATTTTGTGGTGTGACAGCTTATATTGTCAAAGTTTGATATTCAAAAAACAATATTTATAACAAAAACATTTCTTAATGAAGGCTGTTTTTTTGGGGGGG
>CABFVX010004012.1:5717-20298 GCA_902151425.1 Timema shepardi | reverse complement strand
GGGGATGTGGCCTATTTATAGGTCATTTAGGTATTAGAGGAAATAATAAATTCTCGGTTAGGTTTTATAATTTCTTAGGGCCACTATTTGCTATTTTTTGATTTCTCAAATTTTCAAGATTCATTTTTTAACTTTTGAGACGAGAATTAGATTTTTTTTTTCTTGAATTTTTAAGATATTTTCAAGTCTTGCACATCCTTAATCATATAGGCACACGACTTGTAAACAAACTTAAATCCAGAACCGACACAACATCCATCACCCAGCTGTTAATTCATCATTGTGAAAGGGGAAACTCTAATTTCACCAATGATATATCTTTCGGCCATGTCAGGAATCAAACTCAAGACTTTTAGTTCAGAAGAGAGATATGCTACCGACCGAGTTAAGGTGTCCTCGGTATAGTATTCTCTAAAGTTATCATAGCTCTCCTGTTAAGTTTCAGAATGAAATAACACAAAGTAAAGTTCTAAATAAACATTTCCGAGAGACCCTTAGTAGTGCTAGAGCAATGCTCAAGATTAGCTGTCTTGTCGAGAACTTACCACTTGTATCAAGCACATAAAAAAGTATTTTTTTTAATGTATACAAAATTATAAAAAAAGAATCCAGTGCTAATGATTGTACCTGGTAATCTTCTCGTCAGGCGAGAGGATCATGGGGGCTGAGAAGATGAGCATGTAGGACTGCATGAAGGAGTAGAAGTATTCTGGGAAAACTTTCCCCTTCTGTTGGTCTAGGTAGATCTCCGCCGACTGACGTCCTGTCGGGTCCTTCTGCAGCATGTCTCGTATCAACTCCTGCACACATTATTGCCGCAGTGAATATTATTCTCGGCTAAAAGGAGTGTTGAGAAAAGGTTTCGGGCCAGAGGACGAAGTGTAAGGGGAGGTCCACAGAAAATACCAGACCTTGACTCTTTTCAAATAAACCTTTTAGGTTTATTTGATTAAAATTAGAACTAGGCCAATTTAAAAATAAAACTAGGGGTGTTCAAAGATTTAAAAACTTAATTTAATTTGTAAAAATATCAGTTCCAACTTCACTAAATCGGGTCAGGTGTACTGAGGGTGGTTTTTCCCTCTCGCTTCAAGCTAATGCAGGTACACTTCCTATAGATTCAACCTTCCTCCTCCCTAACTCATTAGCTTAGCTAGTACAGATGCATTTAGCATAAACAGTGATAAATAGAAACCATAAAAAAAATTGTCTTCGTTACTGTCATCGTTTTTGGCATGATACTGATGATAAAAAGTCTAATATTTCAGTTGTGTGACAAAGTGCTACTTGTTGATGTTGCATTTACTACCCTAATACCCGGATCCTCCAGTCTGTCCAACTGCTTGTTGATGTTGTATTACTACCCTAATACCCGGATCCTCCAGCCGTTTGTTGATGTTATATTACTACCCTAATACCCGGATCCTCCAACCTGTCCAACTGCTTGTTGTTGTATTATTACCCTAATACCCGGATCCTCCAGCCGCTTGTTGATGTTATATTACTACCCTAATACCCGGATCCTCCAGCCTGTCCAACTGCTTGTTGATGTATTACTACCCTAATACCCAGATCCTCCAACCTGTCCAACTGCTTGTTGATGTATTATTACCCTAATACCCGGATCCTCCAGCCTGTCCAGCTGCTTGTTGATGTTATATTATTACCCTAATACCCGGATCCTCCAGCCTGTCCAGCTGCTTGTTGATGTTATATTTACTACCCTAATACCCGGATCCTCCAGCCTGTCCAACTGCTTGGTGATGTATTATTACCCTAATACCCGGATCCTCCAGCCTGTCTAGCTGCTTGTCGATGTTGTACTCCCCACTCTGGTATGACAGTAGCTGGGAGAAGTCAAATGGGGGGTGTCCTTCGTTGAATAACTCCATCAAGGCGCAGCTGCAACACAGTCACACAACAGTTCGAGGCGAGGGCAACAGAATTTCACCAGAATTAAAGCTAGCCTATGGCAACACAATCTTCTTGAAACATGTCATTGTGTCATACAGTATAATGAGGATAAACATTAAAAAATTACCACATTTATTTTCATCTATATGAATGCCATAGGCATCACTAACTGAACTCTCAATTATATTTAGCACCGCGTCTTACTACCCATTCGGGTTATACGCTTTAAGTACTAATTTACTCTAATGGATTAGGAATTGGGAAGTTTGAATTAGAGGAAGTGAACCCGCATTTGCGTGGAGGGAGAGTGAAAAACCATTTAGGGGAAAACCACCCCCAGTTCACCCGACCGAGATTCGAACATCGATCTCCCCGTCCTCAGCAGTCGAACTCAGCACAACAAGCGCGTTAGCCAACTACGCCACCGAGGCGGGTAACTATCAATTATTGAAAGAGACAGAACGAACACATTTTCACTTTTATTCTAATCTGTATCAAATGATTAATACAAATGGTATGGTAACCGAATTATTTATTACCCCCTTCGGTATCCCCATAAACCAAGGCGCTATTCTCGTAAGGGATTGGAGTGCCAATGACAGGGATATCGGTGTTTGATTTCAGTCGGGAGTATTGAAGGTGGTTTTTTCTATATGGTTTCCCACTATCGTGCTCACCGTGCTAATGCAAGTACACTTCCTCTAAATTCAACCTTCCGAATCCATAGAACATTAGTATAATAATTAGTACATAGGCATATAACCTGAACAGGTAGTAAAACACAGTGCCAAATGCCAAAAAAAAAAAACCATCATCCAGATGATGGTATTTAAACTTGTGAGAATCCAAGGATACTTTTTTTGGTAGTATTTACTTTATTTATTTTGCAGCATTAGTATCATAGTGTCATTGGGGGTCACCCACTTTACTCACCCCTTGAGGTGGCCGTGATTATTACTCTAAATTGTTTAGACAACTCAAACAAATTATGTCCTCACCCTGCTGAAAATATATCCATAGCTGGAGTGAGGTCTCCTTTCTTCAGTGTGTCTTCCGGCAGCAACAGTTGACTGGTTATCTCAGAGTTAAGAGTTTTTATAAACCTGGCATTAGAATAAAACAAAAATTGGTTTCTTAAATTTTAGATCATATCTACAAGCTATGAAACCCTGGAACCTTAACTCAGTCAGTAGCGTGTCTGTCTACTGAGCTAAGGGGCCCGGGTTTGAATCCCGGCATGGCCGAAAAATGTGGGTTCACCCATTCACAGTGATGAATTAACGGCTGGGGACTGGATTTTGTGCCTGTCCTAGTCTTAAGTTGAATTATAAGGCATATGAGGCTATGACAGAGCATAGTCAGGAAATATTAATGGATGTAAAAAAAACATCTACAAGCTATGAAAGCAATTTAGGGTTAGCCCTACTTCCTTACTAACAAATTCCCTGTGTTTTCCTGGTTTTCCAGAAGGAATTCCCATTTTTTCAGGGACCTTACATAGAAGAAAAGAGTATTATACATTAAGAATTCACCAAACTTGATGACATTATACTGATATGCCTTTTAATTATTTAATGGCAAGACATTTAAAGTGAAAAATATATTATTTTTTAAATGAATACATTTATTGATTATATATTTATTATTTGGTTGCCTTGATCTCTATCATAGATTATAAATTAGTTTACCAATTGGAAACAATTTGTAATATAGCAGGATGTCAAACCACTCATTATAGAGATGCCATTTTTCACAAGAAAGACTGCAGAACGTCTTAGACTTTGCCGTATAATGCTGCCATCTATGGACAGTGAAGGTAACTATGTCAGGTATTTTGTAAATAACATGGGATCCCCGCGGTGAACCAGTGTTTTTGCTTGTAGATTTTATGGGAATGTATACTAATTGGAAAATAGTCTCTATTATGCATTTAGTACACATACAATTATAAAAGCCCCCTCACCCAAACAAATTCTGAAATTTTTTGAGGCCCCTGCAGATTGTGAGACCCTAAACTGTAGCTTATGTTGCTCAGGCTTAGATCTGGCACTGGTGTGAAGTATCTTCTTTCGCTTCACAACCTTTGTTTAGGGGGTGATGAGGTAGGTTTGAATCACCATGCTTAGTACTTCAGTTCACTTTTTCATATAGTCAACCCGCCTCGGTGGCGTAGTTGGCTTTGTGCTAGTCGTGTTGAGCTAGACTGCCGAGGACAGACCGATCGTGGTTCAAATCTCAGTCGGGTGAACTGGGAGTTGTCTTTCCTAAATGATTTTGCATTCTCCCTCCACGCAAATGCGGGTTCACTTCCTTTATATTCGACTTTCCCAATTCCTAATCCATGAGTGTAGTTAGTACTTAAGCAGATAGCACGAACGGGTAGTAAGAAGCGGTGCTAAATTAATTCATCTAGCCAAAGACCAACTATTCAAGCTTTCAGTAAAATGTAGCAGATTTACTAAATATTTCAGTATTTTTAATATATTTGAAAAATTACCTGTTTTATTTTTTGTTTTGTTTTTTTAAAACAGGAAACCTTCCCTGTGTTTCTCTGACTTTCCCGATGTCTGAATATCAACTGGCTAACCAAAGTTTGAATTTCGAGCGAAACCAATAAAGTTAGTCAATAAACTTCTTATCCCATTTTTCGGCATTATTGCTAAAACCCCCAAAATTATTGTTTTCATCTATAGTAATCACAGAGCCTCTCTTTCGCTAATCTGATAATTATAATACATGTATAAGTATAGGCTCACAGGGAAACTAGAACAAATCTTTCCTATTATTTTGTTAAATGTTATAGCTCTACATTAATTTAAGCTTTTTTTTTTCGCAGCATATATTTCACATTACCTGATAAATGTATTAATTTTAGTATCTAGTTTACATATGAACATAAATTAACGCTATCTAAAATCTTATAGCTTTTTGCCACTTCTTTTTAACTTATTATTATGACAATTAATATTACAAATGTAAAAATTTAATTTACCTTAAATTGTTGTTTAAATTATTCATGTTAAAAAAATGTGTTAAGTTCATGATCCTCCGGTGAACTAACTTTCACATGTGTGTGTGTGTATAACCTTTAAAAAAACCAAATGCCAACAAACCTTTCTGGAGCAATATAACAAGTTCTCCTCCGTGACGTATCAAAGAAATACGAGTAGTCAGCAGGGTTGTCCTCGGGGAGATATGTCGGTTTGAATGAGGCAAAGTCTGCTAGCAGTACCCAGTTCCACGACGTTATCATTATGTTCTCTAGCTTTATGTCACCATGACAAACCTACAAATATAGTACTTGAGTTTGAGCCACCTTTAAATATAGTGTTTTTCCCTTAGCTATGCTTGTTCAGGCTAGCCAAACTTATAGTAATTAAAGGTGGGAATATAGAGAGCACAAGTTACTGTGTTACTAGTGTTTTTGCAGTTCAAACAAGCCTTTTTTTTTTACTAAACTAAATAAAATATTGCTTCATTAGAAACATAAGAGTTTAATTTTCTTCACGTGGTGATATCAACAGTTGTTGAATATCTGTCATGAGTATAGTGGCCTTAGATAAGAAACTTTTTAAATGAAGATAAAAGTTGTCATTAAATCTCAGAACACCCTTGACAGATATTCAACAACTGATGATATCACGATGTGAAGAAAATTAAACTCCATGTTTCTATTGGAGAATTATTATTTTTATTTTGACAAAAAAAAATTGAATAAAAATGCAAAAACACTGTCATTAACTAGTGTTCCCAACACTCCCGCGTCAAGGATGTAGGATGAGTAGGAATTTTATGATTTTAAGAATTAAACTGTAGAAAGGTTAGGAATACACTTAAGAAACTCATAATGTAAAAAGCCCCATTCAAAATGAATCTGTATGAAAAGTGAACATATTACAGCCTTTCATTTCAGTGCTGAGCATGCCAACAAAACACGCTCGAGATGTGAAGAAAATATTTTTTTTTGTGTTAATTAGACAAAAACCCACTCTGGTGGCCACGTGGTCTAACGCCCCACTCTGGTGGCCGCGTGGTCTAACACGCTACTCTTGTGTCTGACTAGATTACAGAATACAGGGAGATCGGGGTTTGACCCTGGTCGGGTGCACTTAAGGTTTTTTTCCTTAAATGGTTTTCCACTCACCCTCCATGAAAATGCGGGTGCATTTCTTCTAATTAAGCCTTCCTAATCCATAACCTATTAGTGTAATTAGTACATAGGCGTATAACCCGAACGAGCAGTAAGATACAGCAGTAAAAAAAAATTGACAAAACTTGTCATTTTAATATCTAATTTTTTTTTAGCAAGTTGTGTCTTACTACCCGTTTGGGTTATACGGCTATGTATTAATTACACTGATCGGTTAGGGATTAGGAAGGCTTAATTTAGAGGAAATGCACCCACATTTGTGTGGAGAAAGAGAGTGTAAAACCATTTAGAAAAGAAAAAAAAACCTCAGTGCATTAGACCAGGTTCGAACACCGATCTCTCCATCTTCGGTAGTCTAGGCCAAGATGAGAGCAGTACATTAGACCAAAAGGTCACTGAAGCGGGTTAAACCATTAAGTTATTTCCTGGAAATAACATGAAAACCTAAAAACAAAAACCCCAAAATGAGAGTCTAGGATTGAATTTAACAATAATAACTCAACCAAGCCAAATTATTCAAAAGTATACTAACAAACTTCTTTTCAATTAAATAATAATTTTAAAGTAAGACCCACACCAGTGGTCGCATGGTCTAGGGCAGGGGTCACCAAACAGTTAATCGCGAGCCACCAGTAGCTCATGATGGAATTTTTGATAACTTGTACAAAAAATGTATTTTATGCTTCCCAAATTGACTTATTGTTGAAGAGTGTTGCTTCAAGTTTAGGACATGTATAGCCTCTTTTCTCAAAATAAATATTATTCAGTTCTGGTTTGTGTTGCACTCCAAGTGATAGAGTTTTTCTGCTCTACAAACCTGTAAGTCAACATTTCAGCTGAAGATGGTAAAAAACAATGCAGAAGTAAGCTCACAGACATGATAACTACATTTGAACAGGAGGGACAAGTGACTCATCAGGATTTAAAAAAGAAAAATTGTGGACAGAAGTGATTTTGATTCTTCTCAACCAAGGTTTTTTCCCCCTTCATATATATATAACTATCATTTAGTTTAGAAATGGAATTTAAGCCTAGTTTTTCTTCTAGTGTTAAGCAGGTCATTTTAGTATGAAATTTACTGACACATTATTTCCATTACAATCACGAATCCAGGGCATAAAGCCTACAACCGATTAATAAAAGTATCATAGTAATGTATTTGTACAGATTCCAATATTAGCCGATACGTGATAAAGGTAATTTTTAATCTGAGTAGCTCACAAAACAGTTTTCCATTTTGAAAGTCATTTCCATACGCAATAAATTTGGCAACACACCAGACTGGTGTGTCATCCTCGCAATAGGATGGACTGCCAGTGACTGGGAGATCGGAGTTTGAATCTCGGTCGAGAATATCAAGTTGTTTTTTTTTACTAATTGGTTCCCACTCTTTCTTTCGTGTAAAAACCAATACATTTCTTGTAAATTCAACCTCCTTCATTGCTACCTATCACTATAAATATGTGGATTGCCCAAACGAGTGCACAAAAAATGTAAAGTGAAATGTGAGAGTTACTGCAGTATAGTTTAAACATTCAGGATTTCTTCAGCTTACATACATAACTTTTAATTATCACCATGTCTTACTACCTGCTCAGGTTATATGCATATGTGATAGTTACTCACCCGCCTCGGTGTGGTAGTTGGCTAACACACTTGTCGTGTTGAGCTCGACTGCTGAGGACGGGGAGATCGAGGTTTGAATCTCGGTCGGGTGAACTGGTTTTTTCTTTTCTTAAATGGTTTTCCACTCTCTCTCCACGCAAATGCGGGTTCACTGCCTCTAATTCAACCTTCCCAATTCCTAATCCATCAGCGTAATTAGTACTTAGAGCGTATAACCCGAACGGGTAGTAAGATGCGGTGCTAAATATTAATTAATACTTACTCGGATAAGGTAGGAAGCATTTTAGGAGTAATCGTGTTTGCATGAAAGAATGTAGTAAACCATTTAATAAAAATAACCTCAGTACTTATACCCAAACGGGATTCTAACCCCAATCTCCCTATCACTGGCAGTCCAGTCTATTGCGAGAGTGACACCTTTGGCCATGCGGCTGCCCGAGCGGGTATAATAAACTTACCCCGACTTTGTGGCATTGGTGTAAGGCATAGAGCACCTGGAATGCTATCCATCTTTTTTCGATGTTGGTGAGGAATGGTCGAGTGCTGATGCGATCGTACAAGCTGTACTTGACATACTCACGCATGATGAAACCGGCTTTATCTGTTAGCTGTCGAGGACACAAAGTTTTTAACATCTGTAGGTATGTATATTTGGGAAAAATAGCTTCACACATAAAAACAAATAATTAATACCATCTTGAGAACATATGTTCCTATGAAGGAGTTAGGCTGCAAAATGTACAAGTTAGTATGGTAATTTCTTTTAAAATAGATTGGCCTACATTTGTCAGTACCGCCATAAATGTAGGCTACAGTTACAGTAGCCACATGGCTTCTTTGGTGTTGACTGACAGCTCACAGCTGACAGCTAAAAGCTTTGAAAATCTACCAGACCAAATTATGTATCCCTACGCCGAACCATATGATCTGCAAATACATGTGTTTAACAGCCGTCACTTCTGACAGTCTAAATTGAGGCATATACCTAAATGTTGACTGTTATAAGTCTGCTGTGAGCTGTCAGTCAGCACCAAAGAAGCCATGTGGCTACTTTGCTTTAAAAGGTTAGTAATTTTCTTCAATCATTTGAATCAAATAAAATATTAAATTTAACATATGCCTGGTAGGGCTATTAGATTGTTTTTTTGGATTAGTGATGCCTTTAAGTTAAATATGATATAAAACAACAGAATTTAAATTTAAGAATAATCTAAGATTGCTTATAGTTTTCTAACAAAATATTTTAAAGTGATTAAAATTAATATTATTTTTAGTAGGCGCTATTCACTCCACGCAACATCAAGTTTTGAAATATAGAAAAAAAATCTCATCGAAAAATGCTTTAAGTAGATTTTCTGATCTGACTGATTATATCAGCACACAAGAATTTCTATGAGTGAGAGTGAAAGAACCTACCAATTTTGCAAGGAAATGTATTTTCACATATCTTCCAGGGTTCTTATAATGCCACAATTGATATTTAAATGAAAGCTTTATTTCCCCTCCAAAGTTGTTCTACAGATTTTTATCGCTCAAGAAAAATCTGTTGACCCCGGTTGGGTTTGAGGCCACAAACATCGGATCCTTAAGGGATCATTTTACTCCAAGACCACCTGAGGTCGACTATAGCAAAAACGAAAATAAAATTTCCAAGTCGAATGTGTATCAATCATTTAAGTAGGCCTCAAGACAATATTTTTTTTCCTTACCACAGCTTTTTGGAAAGGCAGACAATTCACAGCAGAGTTGAGTTTAGACCTTATTTCTTCCAAGCGAGACTTGTGCAATGCTAAAGGTAGTGTCGGGTCATGAATTGCAAAGACTTTGACGACAATAAGACCTTCCTGCGTCTTTGCGCGAGCCACTTTGAAAAATCTAGTACTTCCGAGACTGAAAATAAGTTTTTAATAAAACATTTATACAATCCGAATTATTTGGTGAGAATTTTATAATAACAATCAGTACATATAGAAAGCATAGAAGATTACACAAATCACAAGGTTTAAATTAAGGGCATAGGGCGCTAGGGAGAGGTAAAGTTGTAAAAGATGGGATTGGAGTGTGGTAATTGGGGTTTATAAGTCCACCTTAAAAACCGCTTTATGGGAATTAGGAGTAAAGATGTCAATAATGCGAATTTTATAAATATTTCTATTGTTGTTTATCATGTTAGAGATATTTATCATGTAGGTGGTGCTAGTAATTTGTTTTGTGTATCAAACGTAACATGAAAATGATCTAATTAAGGTTAATAATTATGTAAATACCTTAAAAGATCATTAAATGGATATTGCTTGTCCTTCTAACATATATGATATAATATAAAAATACATGATTGACTTACTTAGAATCAAAGTGCATATCAGAATGTTCTGTCAAGTAGTGCTCCACTGGAAAAATCTGTGACGGTGCAATTCCAACCAATTGATTACCCATTTTTCTTAGCAAAATTTTATATTTGACACTTCATTAAAATTAACTTTGCAAATATTGACAGTTCATTCAGTTTACCCAACATTTCTAATAAATAGTCTAGACAACATGTAAAATAAAGTACTTATTATTTTCAATACAGTTGAACCAACATGAAAGAATATAAACAAATAAAGTTATTAATACTAGACTTTTCATCATGTCGTGATATCTATACTGTAATAAATGAACATAAACATAGTTTTTAAAAAAAGCCAAAGGGTGATATCTGATTGATTTTTTAGGGGATTATTGATCTCTATAATATTGCTTAATGGACATAATATTATTATGTGATTGACATTTTCGATCTGTCGTCTACACACTATTGTGTGTGAGAGAAAATAACTTTCGGGTATCTCTTTCTCTCCTACACATACAAGGCAATGTGGCATTTTGATATTGTTCACTAGTTTGTATGAATGAGACACATCAATATATTATTGTTAGTTACATGAAATAAATGGAAAATATTTGAAGAGCATAGCTAAGTTCAACATTCATGACTTGTTTGTTCAAATAGCTTGATGTAATAATAACTCATGTAAGCTAATAATCGTTTGAAAGTAGGTCTACTGTACAAAGTTTACCACTCGAACAAATGTTGTTAAGTTTTTAGTTAGGTACCTTATTTCCAAAAAGTTATCGAACTTTCAATATAATATAATTTCTGAAACCAATATAAAAGCTAAGAAACAACTTTAACTATATTGTAATATAGTAATCAGGGCTGGTATAAGGCGTGTGCTACCGCACACACAAACAATTCAGGGGAGCGCCAAAATGGCCCAAAAATAAATATTTTTAGTTTTTTTCTGGGGAAATTATAGGTATAATTAAAGAAAGTAATTTGTAAGAAGAAATTTATTTCTTAAATTAATATTTACATCTATGGCAAACAAAATACATTTGATTTCAAATTAGTGCATTAGAATACATACTGAAGGTTGTTTCTTGCGATCCACCCCTGTCAGTTACATTGGTGACTATACTAGATGCCTGGTCGAGACTGTACGGTCTATGAGTTAGGCTCAGGCCAAACCTTTGATAGGCGGCAGGGATTAGGTGTAAAGTTAGTTTTGATATAATAATATTAAATATATTTTTTAAAACAGTTACTAAAATGTTTTCCAAACTTTCTGCGGCCGGAAATATAAAATGGAAAGCAAAAACGTGACAAGAAACTAAGTCCACCGGTAAACTAATTTGTATTATTTAATGAAGGCAAGCACTAGTAAAGAAAGTGAAAACGAAATTGAAATTGAAACTCAATGTAACGATGATTATCTGTTGAAACAGCGCTCAAAGGACGATGAAGATTGCTTAGAATATTTAATAAACATTAATGCCGATAATTTTAACACCACGAAAATTACTGAACACAGTGATAAGAGTTATGTGACTGATACAATCCTAGAAATGAACAATTCATGTGACAAATTGAAATATCTGGCTAATTGGCTCAAAGTGCTTAGCGCAACTCAACGAGATTTTATTATTTCGCACAGACCAATCTCAACAGTATTATACAGCTACCCTAGAGATGGTGCAAGAAGATCATTTTACAAAGTATTTTATTATTGGCTTGCTTACAACGGCTAGAAAATTAGAAAATGATGATTAATGTATTCCCAGTCTAAGGGAAGTGTATACTGTGTTTGCTACAAGGTATTTAACACGGCAATCACCAGCACTACATTAGCTGATGAAAATGGAAACTATATTGAAGGCACTCCAACATGAGACGTCCTATAACCACTTAAAAGTACTATGAAAAATGAGTTGAAGGACAAAGGAGGGTTAACACTGGCAAGGCAATTGGTGACGAAAACCAAAGATTAATTGCTCAGGAAAAAGAGCGACGAAAAAATGTCCTCACAAGAGATCTTGCCATCTTGCCCAACACAACATGGCTTTTCGAGGAACTCACGAAACCCTCTACAGCAAAAACAATGTATTGCAAAATTCAATCCTGTTATAAAGGAACATATTTACCAAATTCTGTGAAAAGACAATCTCAGATATGTAACATATTTGGGAAAGAACATTCAAAATGATATACAGAGGGTTTAGTTTTAATATGGTCATGTGTAGTATTCTCCACAGTTTTTTTCAGATGAGAGTGGGGGACTCAAAATGTTAGTTTTGCACACATAAAACTTTTGCCTTAGACCGGCCCTGATAGTAGTACTTCCTACAAACCTATAACCTAAATGATCGTTTGAACGTAAAACAACTACACAAAGTCTGTCATTCAAACAAATGTAATTAAGTTTTTAGCCACCTTATTTAATTATACTTATCGAACTTTCAATATCGGTATTAAATGATTTCAGAACGCATTGTGTATTGAAAGTTCGATAACTATAAATTTAACCTACTCGTACAGCAATGACAAAGACTGGCTTGCCCTGCAAACAATCCACACGCCATCATTCACACATACTCAGTGACATGTCGTGGTGGGTTGCCAGGGTAGGCAGATCTTGTTAAAACTGCACCGGTGAAATGTTCCTACCAATTGTTCCCCATCTGACCATAGATTCTGCATATATGGGAATGTATCTTTGTTGATATTAGTGTTTTACTTAATAACGAGAACATATCTCAGGTACAATTTCAATCAACTATGCTTAACCTGACAACTAACCTCGACATATCACTGACTTGCATCGTTAGGTATATTATTTTAAGTGTCATGTGTCGTATCGTGGAGTGTTGCCAGAGTAAGCAGAGCTTGTTAAAACTGTACCTGTGATATATTTTCTTTCACGGGGTCCCCCATTTGATCAATCATACATAGGTTCTGTTACACAACCTATATAATATATTTTTGTTAATATCTGGCCAATTATTGTTCTACTGATCGAAGATAACAATTTCACAGGTAGTTACAGTTTAAGCAAGTTTTGTTTCCTCTGGCTATAAAACACGCCACAAACATGCTACAGAGGGCCTTTATTAATTATAATACCATTGTTATAATTAGTGTATAGATCAGTA
The DNA here is from genome assembly GCA_902151425.1 of Timema shepardi. Taxonomy (NCBI): domain Eukaryota; kingdom Metazoa; phylum Arthropoda; class Insecta; order Phasmatodea; family Timematidae; genus Timema; species Timema shepardi. The sequence continues at coordinate 7,133 of CABFVX010004012.1, read as the reverse complement.
ACCCACAAACAAACATTGTCAGTCACCTACAAATAGTTACTAAAGTATTATAGTATAAATTTATATTTCCTTCCATGCACCGCGTCAGGACCGCCAGGGGCTTAAACCGGGCCTTGTGCTAGAGGCAAAGTACGCGGGCCCCCCCATTCTCTTTGCTCTACTAAACTTGGGGTTGTTTGTTTTATATGTATATATTCAAAATAAAGACAACGCACGCAAATAAATACGTAATTGGACAGTGAAATGAGACGCACGAGATGGAAATATAAACATTTAATTTGAATTATAATCATTTGTCGGTAAATCGAGGAATTAAGAGTCGCCTTGCAGATAAACACGGCGTCTTTTTAGGTGGGTATGTGTGTGTGTGTGTGGGAGGGGGGGCAAAATAGGGGGTACACGCCACCCCCCAATAATCTAAACAAATGGGACGCTCTTTGTACCGTAAAAGAAACAGTGAATAGGTAATGTTTCATTCAGAAAACTAAAAATCCACGCTTTTCTTTTAGCACCACTTCTTACTACCCGCGTTGAATGTATCAACGCTACCCGTTCGTTTATGCGTACTAATGACACTAATGTGTTAGGGATTAGGAAGGTTTAATTTAGAGGAAGTGCATTCGAATTTGCCTGGAAGGAGAGTGCAAAACCACTCAGGAAAAACCTCAATTCACCCAACCGAGATCGAGTCTTAATCCCCCCCATCTTCAGCAGTCTAATCTAACACGAGAAAAGCGAGTTAGAACATGCGGCCACCGAAGAGGGTGATATTTTTTTTAATTTAAAGAGAAAATTGTTCTGTGTGCACCTTAGCCCCTCATTTCCTCCCCAGTAATTAATAGTTAGCTAAGCCTACGCAGATAACAATAAAGTATTTTTTCCAATGAGTATCTCACAGGGCCGTGGCTAGCGGTATTGATGCCCAGGGCAAACAGTAAAATTGGAGCACCCCCACCCCCACCCCATCCTGCAGTCACCCAGGAGCAGGTGACGGTCAAATTTTATTACGTATCTACAGTTGCCTTTCCCAAAGATATATAATTTGCTAGTTGTATTAAATAGTAAATTTATATATATATATATATATATTATAATAAATTACAAATGAGTAATATTATATATATGTCTATATATAATATTACTCATTTATTATTTTTGGTTAAAAAATAGCTTATATAAGGTGGGTGCCCGTGTTATGGCCATGTTCCTGATATGGCCACCCCCCTATTGTGAGTTAGCTAACCAAAAAATCCCCTATATGGCATCAGCATCCAGTGAGGAGCCTCCTAATATGTCACGTGATCATTTTTCACCCAGCCAGGATGAGTAATATGTCGCCAGTGGTCTGTTTCGTGTTTGTCGTGGGACCTCTTCTTGTTTTTCTCTGTTAAGTCTCCTTTGTTTTACGCATGTTTA
>CABFVX010004011.1:34246-73843 GCA_902151425.1 Timema shepardi | reverse complement strand
TCCCCCACCCCCCTAGCCAATTAAGGCCCCATTGTTCGCGTTAATTACCCTATTGTTCGGGCCAGAAATCGACAAACGTTACTACTGCCTTATATAATTCTTATACCATAGTAGGTCACGGGCAACGCCGTGCGGAATTGCTAGTAAAATATATTTTCAAGAGTTTTTTTAGCGTATACCACCAGGATTTGTCGGTTATATATAGTGTTCTACTACAGTGGTGGGTATGTAACCTTCTTCCGAGTTTGGGACACCATGTAAGTGCGGTTATTTCATCTCAACGAGATGTGATGATAATGATGGTGATTATGTAGGGCCAATAGAGGTCGTAACTAACTTAAGATCCACTTCGGTGGTCGTGTGGTCTAACGCTACTCTCGCAATAGACTAGACTCCCGATAACGGGGAGATCGAGGTTTAAATCTCGGTTGGGTGTACCGAAGGTGGTTTAATTAAAAGGGGTTTACACTCTCCCTCCTCACAAATGCGGCTACATTTCTTATAAATATAGCCTACCTAATCCATAAAACCACTAGTGTAATTGGTACATAAGAGTATAACCTGAACGGGTTATAAAAAGACAGACCCAACTTAAACCTAATCATCAAAACCATGATAACCAAAGGAACAATTCCCCTTATGGGCAAAATACAGTAGCCCCATGGCTTCTTTGGTGCTGACTGACAGCTAGCAGCTGACTTCTTACAGTCAACATTTAGGTATATACCTAAATTTTGACCGTCAGAAGTGACAGCTGTTAAACACATTTTTTTTTGCAAATCATATGGTTCGGCGTAGGGATACATAATTTGGTCTGGTAACCTTTAAAAGCTGTAAGTCAGCACCAAAGAAGGCATGGGCCTAGTTTTTTTTTACCTGTGGTACCACAGGGAATCTGAACCCAGTACTTATTGATTAGTAGCCAGGAATGCCAACCACAATCTCAAGAAGCCGGTCCATTTATGAGGTGACTCCTTTATAAATCAAGTCATGGACTTTATTTTTACTTTTAGGTTATGGGAAGAGAAAATACAATTTACAAACACGTATAAAAATAAACTTTTTTATTATAAAGTAAAGCTAAATGTTAATATTTTTGGTACTGTATTTTCCTGAGGCTCTTCACATTTCTTTACAATAAAGAAATAGAGATGAATAAGGTAGAATTTATAGGATATTAAATTTTACCCCCATATTTTACCTTAAGGAGAAATGATAAATTAAAAAAAAATACCCTTAGTGCTCCAGAACGGGATTAAAAATAAAACATTCCCATCATCTTCAAACCAGATTAGATGTGCTTGATGTTTAGTCCACGTGCCCAATAGTGGTTGTAAAGCCAAGTACAGGCATAGAAAAAATTCTATAATCCAATACACCACCAAGTATTTATGTTAAAACATGGTGAAAATACTTTAAAATCGTGCTAGTTTGATAATTAGCTATAAATTATAGATTAAAACGATGCTATCTTATATTGAGTTGTAAATTGATGGATATGTTGATTCATAATACATTTACAATATGGGATTCCGGTCAATAATTTTAAGGTATTCGTGTTAACGTCTTTCTCTTTCAAGAAATACTCCTCACAAACCAGTTCACCTTGAGAGCATACGTCAATGCTATGGTCTGTCAAGGTCAAACCATATCATTATTATTAGCACCGCGTCTTACTACCCGTTCGGGTTATACGCACTTACGCTAATGTGTAATGGTAGGGTGATTGTGAGANACCCGTTCGGGTTATACGCACTTACGCTAATGTGTAATGGTAGGGTGATTGTGAGAGGAAATGGAGGACCTACAGTTTAACGTGGAATCCGAACCACGGTGGAGGCCTGGAATTCCCCACATTCACAAGATGTCTTGTCAGAGGTGAAAGAAGGGTTTGGTAATCAGATAAATCTGTGCCGGGACCGAGGATTGAACCCCGGCCACCAGCACAGAAGTCTGACACCTTACCCCTAGACCGCCAGATCACCCTCAAACCATATGAAATCCCATCAAATTTATATGTTTCTATCTTTGTGGATAGTGATTATGATCAAAGAAATACAACAAATAAAGGGTACCTTACCTTAATCAATATCAAATCGCTCAAATTTAACTTTAATCTTTCATTAATTAATAGAAGTTAAGGTACAAAGTGATATTTCATAAACCTAAGTATATTCCTATAAATTTAGCTAAAAATGATAGCTTGGATGCTGGAGCAGGGATCCTTGTTGACCTTGTTGAGGTAAGCTCGCACGTAAAAGTGGTGGTGTGCCATTTGTTTTAAAGTAAAATCACTAATTCCCTTAGATCCCTCGTATGCCAGGTAAAATAGATATTAGAAACATTTTGAGGTATACAAGGTCCGTTACTGTTTCTTCAAAAAATAATGGCCCAATTAAACCCTTGTATGACAATCCACACCAGATATTGAGTCCCGGTAAATTTATCGCTTTGTTTACATGAATACGTGGATTTTCTGGAGCCTAGTAAACACAATTATGGTGATTCACTATAACATTCAGATTAAATTATGATTAGTCAGACAAAACAATTTTTCTCACAAACTTTTCATCCTCAATTACCTTCTTATTATATCTCCGTTCGGCTGTTGCCCGACTCAGAATATCCACCTTGACTGTTATTACAAGCTAGGTCATTTGCGACAGGGCTGATTTTCTGTTTGAGTACCGAGTCATATTAATGACTCTTAACCTCGCGAATAAACTTGTTATGATATCTATGAAACCATTTAAATTATTGCATTCAATCAGGGTCATTCTCATTCATGACATCTAACAATCTTGAGTTGTAGACTTTACATTTTCCACTCTTAAGAATCACACACACTCCTGTCACACGTGCACACTATTTTGATTAATTTAATGGTTTAGCTATAAACTGTTCCAACACCCTAACCGAGGAGGAGGGACTTGTTGATCCTTGAGACCTCCTAGATCTTTGTTTGAACACAACGTGCACGGTGCCATTGCATGCTGTTTTTATAAAAAAAAAATATCGATTCCTTTAAGTATATTACATTTTGTATGTGGCACTTATTGTGATGGGCTTAACTTAACGCCTTAAACCCATCACAATGATGGATTGTACATTTACTCACTGTTCCTATATAACTTCTCAATAAACTATAAGAAAAACCACCACTATTAGCTTCTACCTAAAGTCTGTTCAGCGTAGAAATTGTTTTATGAAAGGCCTTTATGCTTATTAGAAATATATTATATAGCAGAATATTGGTAGGAAGAAAGACCTTCTAAACAGTAATTCCTACCATGAATGTAGTATACCCATGATCGCACCTTATGTGGATTATATTTTGTTATAATTATATTCATAACACATTATTATTTTTACTAAATCCCATTATTATTATTATTAGCACTGCGTCTTACTACCCGTTCGGGTTATACGCAATTACGCTAATGTGGAATGCTAGGGTGAATGTGAGATGAAATGGAGGACCTACAGTTTAACGTGGGATCCGAACCACGGTGGAGGTCTGGCATTCCAAAATCACTTATTGTTTGAGTTGATTGAATGTATTTCTACTGAGTTGAGGGTCCTCGGTTTGATTCCCGGCATGGGCGAAACATTTATCGTTGGTGAATATATGGGTTTACCCTTTCACAGTGATAAATCAACAGCCGGGAACTGGATGTTGTGCGTGTCCTAGTCTTAAGTTGTATTATATGGCATATGAAGTTACGACAGGCCTAGCAAGCCGGTAGTGGAAAATATATGTCTTGAATAAAAAACTGACCTGGGCTATAGGCTGGAAACGGAAATGGATGTAAAATGTAGAAACTTATTGTTTGACCAAAATAATTTATGCATTTGTTTGATCGAATGTTGTCACCCCTATCGTCTCATTAAATGGACGCAGCAACAAATTAACTGTTCTGTTTTATTCATAATAGTAATCTTAGGGATTAGTTATAAACTTATAATGTATATTTAAACTTTAGTTTAGATGAAATAATTTAAATTGATTTTCTCTAAGTGTATCTCTCTGCTACCTTGCTCAATACGAGTGTTCCTTTATAACATTGTGTTCATGTTGAACTGTGTAACATCTGGGGGTGTTATGGTAGAGTGAGGTTGTCATTGGGAACACTTATTGCGGTCATCCGTGATCTATATTTGGACTGAGGGTGATCGTATGTGTCAACTACCCTACTCGTGGATCGTGTCAACGACGCCCCTAGTGAACGGTATGTGTAATTATGACACGAGTTTTAACACATCTACTTTATATCGTAGTACTACACATGTGGGTCTATAAGCTATTAAGTGTTTTCAATATATATAATATATTATATACTTGAATAAGTATCAATATTTCCTTTATATTTTCTATATACAAACATTTATTAACAAGATTGGTCAGTTATATGTGTATGTGTAATTTAAAATTACGCTATTGGCTAGTGAGGCTTGTTTTTTTTAACCGATTTTTCTAGAGAAAACAACGTATTCTACCAGACATGTGTATTAAGCCCATTTTGGAGTCATTACAAAAAAAAAACACTCTAATATAACATTAAAAACGACACCAAGGGGTTACCTTCTTCCTAGTTATTTATTTTGGTACTATTATAAATTCCCCATATTATCTTATATTTTATATTTTGTACTACAATATGCACTTATGATTGATTTAAATACTCTATTACCTTCTAAATTGAAATTATTAAATTGAAAAACTTAGGATTAATATAATTTTCCCCTACTTACCAATTTGCGCATTGAATGATTTTATTCAATTTTTCAACACTTGAACAATTCTTCCCTCCTATTAAAGGATTATATTTTACTTCATATACAGTAGTTTTTTTCCCTAATGTTCATAGTGATTTTTTTATACACATAGGGGCCTATATATGTAGATGAATATACTTATATAGCTTTTATAATATATTACCTACCTAAAATACAACATACATATACCCAATCTAAATATTTTGATTAATACATTTATAAACATATAATCATATATGTAATACTTATATATGTATACATACATATTCTACCCAATTAATAAATTTAATAACTTTATGTGATTTAGTTTTAAAAATGAATGAAATGGCCCTATACCATTGTTATTAAAACCACATTATTATTAATATAAATACCATCTGAAATCTAATGAAAAGTGTAAGAGAGATCGAGAAAAAGTATCTCCATCAAAAAAAAAGTTTCGAATGAATGTAAGTGAAACTACCCAGCGTGCAGTGGGAAATGCCCACGAATACACTCCAGTATTTACTCTGTGATGAGACGAGAACATCTTATCACAAATACCTGCCCCGTAATTGGAATTCTTGGCGTAACTCTTGAGGGTGACTTTTGGGATCGTCACATCACTACACTCCTGTGTCTTGTGCTGCTTTTGGTAAGTTTTTCTTAAAGTGGATCAATGGCTCAAAAATTGTACAACAAATTGGATAAACTCGTGTGTTCACTTTTTACATGTTTTTCTTGGAGAGTTTTTGATTTTTATGTAAAGGATACTCTATTATTGAGAAGGACATTATCTCCTTAAAAGAAGCTAAATATCTATTAAAGTGGCCATGAATAAAAGTGACACCTTCTCGTAATACAAAGTAGTAAACAAAAATCTCAATCAAATTTTAATGCGTTGGAATAAATTATTTGTTCGACACCTTAGCTAGTCCGGTAGATTGTCTGTCTTCTGAGATAATGGTCTAGGGTTCGATTACTGGCATGGATGAAAATTTTATCATTGGTGAAATGTGGGTTTAGCCTTTCACAGTGATGAATAAACGGCTGGGGATTGGATGTTGTGCCGGTTCTAGTCTTAAGTTATATTATAATGCATATGAAGCTCCGACAGGCCTAGCAAGCCAGTATTGTAAAATATATGACGAATAGAAAACCGACCTGGGCCACAGGTTGTAATGGAAGTAAAAAAAAAGTACTTATTTAATTTACTTGAAAGTCTATTATTTTTGTATGTATGCTAAATCAAACATATTTTGTTTAAAATATAGGTGTGTAGTTGTGGATATTGTCAACTTGTTGAAGAAGTGTGAATAATACATGAAATTATATTAATTTATGTTACTCTTCATTGACCGGCAACAAAAGATTGATTCAAACGATTAAAATTCGCTTTGAAATAAAAATCTCAAACTCTTGGTAATCAAACAACTTTTATAATCTAGTAATAACCTCAGGGATGATATAAAGCTATAAACATCTAACTTGGCATTAATTCATTAATAACAATGATTGAAATCTTATACCTATAAAAAGAGTAATACATTTGGTTTCATTTCATTAAAACAAAACACAAACTGCAAAGGGGTGTTTGTGAAAAACAGGTATCTGAAAATGTGCTAGTATTTAACTAGGAAAATAAATGGTACGACACAATCGTACACATTTTTAGCATAGATCTAGGGTACTATAATTTGAATTTTTCTTTTTCAAAAATAGGTTTTCAGTTTTCTTTAAATAAGTTTTTCTAAGAAAATTAAACATTTTATATCGTTGACCTCAATAAAGTTTAAAAGGATTTAAAAAAGCTATTCATTTTCAGAATTAGTTGTTTGTACATCACTCCCAATTTTTTAATGTTTACAGTTTTTTTAAATATTTCCTCGTTGTATATGGGCATTTACCTACAGTTCTTTATTGATTGTATTTTCTCCCCTGTTTTGGGATGGTTAAATTATCATTAACAGCACAGATGACACTGTAATGAATGTTACCTATGCTGGACCAAATTATCAAACCTATGATTTATTTGTTTGATACTTGCTACATATTCATGCGTATGCTCGGTATTTTGACGGTTGTAGTAGTACTTTATTGGTAATTAGTGTGGTTTGAGTTCACACCAACTTCTACATGGTTTATAAATAACCCATTCCCCCTTAAACATGTACTACAATTCTCTCTTTTTCTAAAAAAAACTCGTGCATAAATCATTTGTGAATAGTTTATTAAATTTTGATTTGAAGCTACGCTTTTGTGAATCTTTTGGTGATTGGGTTGTTTCATTTTGTGGAGATATTTGCTTTAACAATATATACATCTAATTTATAGATTTTTATAGAAAAAAGTCACATACATTTAAATTATTTTTATTGAAAAAAAAACAGGTTATATAAAACTAGTAAACTTTTCTAAACATAAAGTTTTTTGTTATTTAAAAAGTAAGAGCTATATAAATCATATTTCAAATTAAAAATATTTATAGATTAATAAAGAGACGTTATGATTTTGGTGTAGTATGTTTATTACGGGTGGTTTAAATACATAAACATATTATGTTGCTGATTTGAAATAGCAAGGACTTGGATGTAGATTGGTATTGAGGTTTCTAGCACTGTATTATTTTAAGATTACATTTTAATGACTTCTACAGTGTTAACTCGAAAGCAATTAGTTTAAATTTGGATATAATTGTCCATAAATCATTAAACTGAAATAATTAAGTCTTTTTTTTGGACCCTGACCGATATTTTTCTCAAAACGATTAAACTATCTTGGAATAATAAATGTGTATCCGTTTATCAGTTGGAGAGACTGAAATATGTGTGGTATATCACCAAATACCTGTATCATTGAGGCCGTGGACCAATGTCGTAGACAAAGTATATACCAGAAAAGCAGTCTTAAGGGAGATTCGTTGCACCCTTTGAGCTAGGTTGAGTCCTTGGACACCGGGGAGTCCTTGTTGCAGTTATCAGTTGTAACAACACTTCCAAGGGAGACCACTCACATTCAAATAGTCCCTTGTAAAGAGGTGGTGATCCGAACACAACAATTCAGATACCAGCAATAGCCCCCCCCTCCAATCATTCCAACACCCCCTTTCAATGAACAAACCTTTTTAGACAAGTTAAAGGTTGACGGTATTTGAAGATTTTCCCCCCAGCTAAACATTTTGCAAATATTAGCTCGAAAAAAAAAGGGTGTATTCTAAGTTTTCTTTGTAATGTTCAGTCTGAGTAGGTTCGTTTGGAGGGTTAGTTTTTTAAAGGGGTGGGGCTGCTACCTGAACCTAGCTTTTTAATATACAGTTTATTGACAATATAAGGCAATTTTGGTCTGTCCTCTAGTAAAGCCATCCTTAAAGTGAACAGATTTTTTAAAAAAATGCTTACTTGATAGTGATGTTACAAGGGACTGCGCGCAGTGATCTCCATGTTGAAGACTTAAGGCGATTGGCCATTTTCATTTGGCGCGGAAATGCAAAGCCATGGGAACAAACGGTTAACTTCAAGAATTTTTGTTGCTTTGCAATTTTCTTTTTGTAAACGGTTTGTTCAAGAATAGAAGCATGTTGATTATGTTATACTTTTTATATAAAACACCTCCTCTATAATTTTAACAGTGATTAAATACCGATAGAATTGAAATTTTTCAATAGAAAACTGTTGGATTCATAACAAAAAATAAGAAAATGTAACAATTAAAAAACGTTTATATATTACCTTAGTAGGGGTGTTGAAAATATCAACATAACAATTTCACTTGTTTTCGAGAAAACTGATATTTCCAAACGTATGATTTGTCCACAAGACCTGTCCGGTAGCTAGACCCATCTACGGTTTTGTGATCCATCTGTTCTTGTTGGCGCGGAAGGATACTTTGATCTGCTGTAAAGCCACGCCACGTCTTTCACCCTCCCATCCACCATCCCACAAAATAGGTTTTAGACTCAAACTCGACTGGGCCAAGGGCCTTAAGCTTTCTCATTGATCGTAGCCATTGTAAACTGGAGGTCGTGGGTCTGGTGTATGTTTGTCTCTGACCTGGATACATCTTTTTTATACGACCGCGTTTTACTGCTTGTTCAAGTAATACGAAGAGCCGGGTGTGGTGAGGGTGTTTTTTCTTAGATGTTTTTCCAATATTCTTTATGAACATTCGAGCTAAATTTAAATAGCCAAGATGGTTAGTAGGATTTGTTAAAAATAGATAGTTAAGATTCCCAATATTGATGAGCATAAACATTGTCATTATAACCATGACTTACTGTGTCATTATATTGATTTAAGGAAAAGCACTTCTAGCTCTTTGAGGATCGTATTGTTATGTGTGTATGTGGTTATGTGTGTGTGAGATGTGTGTGATGTGTGAAAGTAGGTGAAGGAAAGAGGGTTAAATACACATTATCGGGAACGGGCACAAAATAGTTTTTACTGTGAACAGAAGAACACACTTCACATTTAAAATTGCGGTTTTGGGAAGTTGCATTGCTCATTTCACACTTCTTTCCAGTGACAGAAATGTAAAGTGTGAACTGTGTTTGCCCTATAAATATAAAAGCCAATTTGTGCTTGTTCGTTTTTATGTGTTTACATCCCTCTTTTCTCTAACTTCTTACTATATTAATAAATAATTGTTCCTGGTTAAGAACTAAGAACCAAGATTTATTTAATGGAATGAAACCCCGTCTGAAACATAATTATATAATATTCATATCCGTGAACGAGGCTCAATATAGTCTTAATACAAATCTGAATAATATTAAAGATTTTTTAGCTAGATAAACGGTAGCCTACATTAGCGCAAGAAACTCATATTTGTCAAAATTTACAATATATCTCAAAATAGATTAGCCTATGGATTGGAAAAATTTAGTCACATTAGATTAGGTCATATTTAAAAGTTTCATATAAGGTTCTTTTGAGGACGATAGTTTAAAGATTACAGCGAACATATCATGTGATATAGTTATTGATTTTAAACATTTATGAACATTTTTAACTAGAAATAATGATATTAGATTGTGAAATTATTTTTTTTTATCGAGAAGTGCCTACAATTATTTACTTGCGCTTGTGTGGGGGAGGTTTGTAAAGCATTCAACTCTAATTTGAGTGCAGACCCTTACCATTACTGGAAAAAGAGGTTAGATGAGCCTCACATATATTCCATAGCGGATCTCTATCTTTTGAAATTCTATGGTAGATTTGGCAAAACGATTCACTGATGTTAATAAACATAAATGTAATTTCCATATTAAATTAAAGGCCTCTTTTACATGTGGTTTTCTAAGAAAAATCCCTACCAAATTCAGAAACTCTCTTGAGTTTGTTAAGATTGGTACGATTGGTAGGATTTTTAAATAGGAAACAACATTAAGATATAATAACTGGAAATTTATTATATTTAATTTAGAAAAAAAAAATACTAAGCGTTATATGATGTTATAGCATTGTAATATTGACCCCGAAGTTATTTGAAGTTGTATTACTAATATAAAAGCTTGAGAATATGATTTGAAACAAATTATTATTCAAACAAATTTTAACTGAAAATGCAAAGTTTGATAAAATTTATTAACAACATTTATATATTCCAAATTAAATATTAAACGTTATATGATGTTATAGCATTGTAATATTGCCCCCGAAGTTATTTGAAGTTGTATTACTAATATAAAAGCTTGAGAATATGATTTGAAACAAATTATTATTTAAATAAATTTTAACTGAAAATGCAAAGTTTGATAACATTTATTAACAACCTTTATATATTCCATGTTATTATCTTAAATTTTATTTGTTATATTTAAAGTTGAATATTAACAGGATCTCTACGTCTTTAATTAATTTGAAGATATAGTATTGGTTTCTTGAAATTAATTTTGTAAAATATAGATAACATGGTCATAAAACTAGTTAATATATGTTCAAAGCTTTAATTCAGCGTACTACAATGTTATACTCAATAACATTTTACTTGAATAGATATACGTGGACATACTTGGATCACAATCTTAAACACAATGGATATTTTACTATTTAAATTTACCACATTTGATTATATAAGTTACAGGCAGAGCAAAATATACGGTTTTAATTAAAGAATAAATACAATTTGCATTTCATATCAGGAAAGTTGACTATTCAAAGTTTATTAAGTCATATTATACACCTTACAGCACGTAATAATTGAAATATAATCCATAAAATAAACACAAATAATAAACATGTTAAATAATTTAATTTTAAATTAGATAATTAAATTAATCGAGCAATTGAAAACAGTAACTATTGTGAAAGAAACTCGCTTAATATGTTTCTTTTGTGCATTAGCTATTGAGAAACGCGAAGCTAAGCAAGCAGAGATCAAAATGTTGAAATTAATAATTGCTCTTACTATTATTGTGAAAGTAAGATAAATTTAATTTCACCTATCACTTTACACGAGTTAATATTTCTTACATTTTATTTAGTAAACTCAATATATGTTTTCTTGAATTATATATTTCTTTATTTTACTTTGTTATTTAGAAAATTCTATAATTTAGTCTCTATAATTTCAAATAGTGCAATATTTTAAAACAAATTTTATAACTATTAATATAGACCACAATAAAATGTATTATAATATTAGTAGAAATTTTAGAAATTATATATTACACATAGTGTAAAGAAAATGCATATTGATGTTATAGTTAATAACATTACTATTTTTTTACCTTCTTTCAGTGTTGCAATGGTGCATCCTATAGAGCAGGTAAGTTTACTAAAATAAATTTTGGATAATTTAAAAAGCATAAATTTTGTATATCTAAAACATGTTTAAAATTTAATTATTTAATATACAATCGTAAATAATTAGTACTTATAGACCTTTTTTATCACAAAATTCTGATTTACCTTTCTAGGGACCATGTCATATTCTAATTTGAAGGTAAATTTTAGTACAATTTAATCTTCGTATTTTAAAATAATTGTGTCTGGCCTAATAATATAGTCCTTAGATCCTTTTAGATTATTTTTTTCAAATATATGTTAGGCTAGTTTAAATTATTTATTTAATAGCTTAATCACTCTTTGGTACTAGGAATTTGAAAACTCATTGCCCCACTTACTAAATTACTCCACCTATCCATATCTTGAGTTAGTTCTATCCAGTCCACCTCACAACACCCTATTTTTTCAGGTTCATTCTAATCTTATCCTCCCAACTACATCTAGATCTTCCCAATGGTCTCTTATCATTAGGTTCGTCAGTCAATATATTATATTCTGAGTCTAGCATTCCTTAACAGCTAGTGAGATGTCAATAAGTTACTGACCGAGTAATAGCATGAATTTCCCGACCGTATTCATTTTCTAATTTCCAATCTATTATCGTTATTGCTAAACTCATTAAACCTGTCGAATAATAGTTTGTTCTTTGTTATCTTTAAATAATTATCGTCCCCAATCTGTGTGAACACATACTTAGTTTTTTAAGGGTTCACTTCTAAACCCATTTACTTAGTAGTAGATAGTAACATTTCGGAATCTTTTGAAACAGCTTCTTAGCTAATGCTCAATAAACCTAAATCATCTGCGTATCCTAATAACCTCACTGTACCGTTTAGTGTCAACACTGCTCTAATCACTTGGCTAACCCTAAAAGAATACTCTAAGGTTAGACAACATATTATTGGGGAAAATACATCTCCTTGGTAGATATATATTTATTAAATCCATATCCCAATTTATGTGTACTAGACTTAAAAACAAACATGAATACAAATTGCTTTGCTTAATTCCTGGATAAATTGTAAATTTTGCTATGGACTCAAGAAACTATCCCAATAAGAAATATCTTTAACTTTTGTAATTTACTTTCATAAAGTAATTCAAATAAAGTGAATTGGTTTGATACTCGATAACGGATGGGGTTTTGTACAACTTTGTACCTACTAATTAGCATCATATAATGGATAATATGTGCGTTACTTGTTTAAACATATCTAAGAATAAAGCTACCCATTAATAACGCTTAAGGGAACCATTTTGTTTTAGAATGTATCTAATAAGCTGTGGATATAGTGTATTTTGAAATTATCTCATTTTCCCCGGTCTTTTTAAACAGAAAAAGTATTTTTACAAGTATTTTTATATTAATAAGGGTACAGATTAAAATATCACGGTATTCTCATAGTTTTATATTCAATACCTCTTATATAGCTTGCGTGAAAATATTTTTTTAAATGCCTTAGTAAATAGATCACTAAGCTAGATACATTCTTATATTGTTCCTTGATACATTGCTATATACAAAGAGTAGCATTTTTTTAATATTATTTAAATAATCTCGCATATATTTGAAAATTGCAGGGACATTATAAAATCCCCGATATTTCATTGAGTTTTCCTTGTTACATAATTTCCTTAGCTTTTACAAAATTTCCTCTCTCTTATAAGTGCGTATCAACCTAGTGTGTTTATATTTTTTTAAGCTAGAATTTTTTTTTAATAGTGAGATATCAATTGACTAGACTGTTTGACTATTTTTGAACAAACATTACTCTAGATAAACCACATTTTAATTGCTATTTTTTAATGATTAATGACATGAAAAACAAGAGTTTTAGGCCTTATAGAGTGTACAATGGCTGGTAATGAGCTTTGCACATTGTGGTTTTGTATCCTCTAATAAATGATTGCAGTGCATTTAATTAAAACTACCCACTCCAGTGGCCGTATTGTTTAAGGTGTCACTCTCAAAATAGATTAGACTTATGATGACGGGGAGATCGGAGCTTGAATCCTTGTTGTGTGAACCAAGTGTGGTTTTTTATGAAATGGTTTTCCACTCTATCTTTCCACATAGATGCGGGTACACTTCATCTGAACTCAAACTTCTTTGTCCCTAACATATTAACGTAATTAATGCATATGCGTATAGCCTGAATGAATGGCAAGACGTGAAGCAAAATTTAAACTAAAATTAAAATCTAAGATAACCACATCACCCTACACTCCCCCTGAAAAAAATTATCATAAAACCTTTACACTCCCCCTGATAAAATATTCACACCTCTCTACACTCCTTCTGATAAAATAATCACACCTCTCTACACTCCTTCTAATAAAATAGCAACATCTCTCTACACTCCCTTTGATAATAAGTAAACCCCTAGTACTAATGGTTGAGATTAAAATGTTACTTATACATTTTTCACTAACATTTTGATGTACTACATGTTTCATTTACTGAATGGTATTAGGTGTCACTATCGAGCTAGATTGTCCTTCTGACGACGGGGAGAGCAAGGTTCTAATCCCGGTCGGCTCTTCTGCGGGGTTTTTCCAAAATGGTGTGCCACTCTCCTGCGGGTAGATTAGCTCTGAAATGATTCCTATGTCATTCATACCCCATTAGAGTAATTACCACTGACCGAATAGCTAGTAATATGCAACTATAAAGAAGATATGATTTTTTTAATCACTTTAACTGTCCATGTTTCCATATTTTTCAAATGTTCGTGTATTCTCCTGCGTGCAGACCCAGCTCACCACAACATCCGACGTTCGTCTCACAACGGTCCAGTATCCCGATACTATTTTGGTCCGGGGCCCGAGATCTCTCAAAGGTATGGAACACAATAGAACAGAAAACTTACGTTGGCTTATTACATGTCTGCATTGGAGGAAACAGTCTTAACCACATTCATTAGTTAAACTGCCCAATTATGTTTGTTACATTTTAGGGGTGCGTGGAGTACGCCTTTAAATTCAAAGAAAATTCAAAATGAAACTTGAAACATGCTAAGATAAGTCGAGCCAAACGTTAAATAGAATATTTATGTTGTCTGCTCATGTATAGTATTATATAACCTTTAGAACATCTTGCCAAAAATCAAGGTTTATGCTGACATATATGAATTTATCTATGCTTAGGCTATAGGTGTAATTTAATAAATTGGTGTAAAAAAAGTCATTACTATCGGTTATAGAATTATATGTTAAAATATCTTCTATTTAGTGAACTATTTAAAATTTGTATATGACAAATTAAAGTTTTATTCTTATTTATACATTTTTTGAAGATGTGAAGGTTTTTGTGGGTGTCTAAACCAAAGAGAAAGACTTCGAGATTTCGATACTTCGCACACTCCAATTATTTTTACTTACCTACTATTGGCATTATAGGAACTTAAAAGATCATTAATGCACTTACAAAAGTTCGCCACCTATCCCTATCTTGAGCTAGTTCTCTCCATCCAGTCCACCTCACTACACCTAATATCTTTCAGGTATATTCTAATGTTATCCTCCCATCTGCGTCTAGGTATTCTCACTAGGTTTGCCAGTCAATACACTGAAAACGGTTCTAGATTCTCCAATTCACTCTGCATGTCCTGCCCACCGTAATATATAAGACTTGATTACCCTAACAATGTCTTGTGATGAGTACAGGGTATGTAATGCATCATTATGTAACCTCCACTATCAACATTTTCATCCCTTTTGAGACGAAATATTTTCCTAATTACTTTGTTTTCAAACACCCAAAATCTATAATCATCATGTGTTAACCATCTATATGAACAACAATTGACTGTTGAATTTATCCTCACTCCGTTAGTAATGTATATATATATATATAAATATTTACGTATATAAATATAAATATATATATGCATTTATATTGGTACGGTGCCTTAATACCCTTCTAGGGGATTCATATTTTAAGACATTAAACATGTAGGGACTAGGAAGAAAAAATTTAAAAGAAATACACCCAAAAATTCTTCATAGGGAAGTGGGTATCCTTTTGATATTAAACACCCTCTGTACATCCCGCTCGAATTCAAGCCTTTACCTCTGTACCACTGTTAGACCAGACAAGACATTCTTGACACCTTTGTTAGGTTTCTACTGTATTAATAACTCCTTGAACTTTTAACCAGAACTCAAGGGATTATTCCTGTTATTCCAGACTACTGCGATATAAGTTAATCATTACTACCTCCTTGCAACACCTAATGATTACTTATCCTATTAAATTTATATAGAATATCTAAGAGATAAGTACAGCAAAGGATAGGTATGTATTATTTCTTCTCTAAGCCTATGATATTTAAACGCCGATCGTAATATATGATATTTCACACACTTTCGACCCCTGAGTGCTTTTCATACATGATTTACGTCCATTAGTTTGAAAATCAGGAACAAAAGTCAGTGAAACACTCTGTATAATATAAATTATACTGATTTAATACGAGATTGGGATTAAAATTATATTTAATAGCTTTAATAGCTAATAGACTCATTTAAAACCTAAGTTGGGATGGAATATAATATTCGTTGATCTGTATTATCTATAATAACTAATATATCAACTTAATGGAAATTGAGATAATTATCTATGCATTTACTACAAATATATTATATTGAATATTAATTTAAAATCCTCCCAGTCAAACCAGTAAAGTCCCTTTATAAAGTAATTTAGGCAGGAATAAAAGTAATAGTACCCAAATACGTATATTAAATAACGTAATAACATTAACTGTTTGTTTTCAAAACGCCAGGTATGACTTCTCAGCCGTGGAAAGGCAACTTCCGGAAGAGAAACTCACAGAGATCATCACAGACCTGAAACCTCTTGACACTCACGATGAAAACGGGGATGAAAACGAAGGCGATAGGCCGGCGACGAGAAATTACGATGAACAAAAACCTCAGAGTTTAATTGGAAACGTCTTTGATTTTCTTAAGGAGAAGGCCGAATATATTGTGGAGATACTCACGAAAGCCTTTCAGAAGATTTCAGCGTTGATACTACCTCCGACGCAGTAACATATCAGAGAGACTTTTGCATACATTTAAGAAGGGGTAGTTCACTCATAGTAGCTGTTGATTTACCTATACGTGAGGCCATCAATTGACTAAACTGATTAGAGGAAAGAAGACACACGTTAACAATGACAGAATGTCTAGTATGGCCACCGATGGTGGAAAAACACTACATATAATTTAACTGTTTCTATATTTTATATTTAAAGAAAACCACATTAGAGTATCCCAATTGATTTTGTCTAAGTTTTGAACCAATTGAAAACTAACTATATCTATATTAATCGCCAATTATTAAAAATAATATATAATGTTCGATATTTTGACTAGTTGATAAAAAAATAAACCATTTATTTGGCCACTTAATTAAAACAAGTACATCACTAAACTTAAAATCCTCTATAGTTTTTAATCCAAACAGCTGACAACTATAATTAAATTTTGGGCTCACGCGATGAATACAGAAATCATTATTCTCCTTACTTTGTTAATAAAGGTTTAAAACAATGTATTTGCTCTTTAAGGATAGCGATTAGTTTTATCAGATTTAGTTAAGGGGGTAACACAAACATACATTTATTAAAACAAAGCTTCCGTTGAATATATACAACTGAAAATACATTTTAGCTTTAAGATGTCTTCATTTTACAGCTTCACATGAAGTCCGCTACTAATTGCGTACAACGTAGGCCAGTAGCAGGATCTGAGGAAAAAAAAACCCAACTTTTTCTTACGCCTAAGGTTTTACTTATGTAAAGGAGGTATAGATAATGTTAAAGGAATATTTAGTAATCCATACAATTATTGAATATCTTTCGTGAGAATCGCGGCATTTGATCAGACATTTCTGAATACAGAGAAAATGTTTTATTATTATTATTATTATTATTATTATTATTATTATTATTATTATTATTAGCACCGCGTCTTACTACCCGTTCGGGTTATACGCACTTACGCTAATGTGCAATGATAGGGTGATTGTGAGATGAAATGAAGGACCTACAGTTTAACGTGGAATCCGAACCACGGTGGAGACCTGGCATTCCTCACATTCACAAGATATCTTTTCAGAGGTGAAGGAAGGGTTTGGCAATCAGATAAATCTTTGCCGGGACCGAGGATTGAACCTTGGCCGCCAGCATAGAAGTCTGACACCTTACCCCTAGACCACCAGGTCTCCCAAAATGTGTTTATCAAACTACGCAATAACCACGACATAGATTCAAAAATTGTTGAAATAAAGATGTGTAGAAATTTACACTAGATATTTTATGATTGATTGAGAGTTTATATTCTGAAGGTTAGCTAATTGTGCTTCTTTACTTATCTAGAGCAGCAAAAGTCCTCTGCTCTTCGTATGGCTGTTGTCACTCATACGCTCCATCTGAGATAAACCCCATGCACCTGGGAAGAAGGAATGTACTTACTGGAAAAATCCTTGACCTTGATTCCGCATTGAATTTCTATGAGTTAGTGAGAAAGTACCCAGAAATTGATATGAGACCCATGGTTTTACTTATCTTCCAAAGGAAGCTATGTTACGGCATTTTATCGCTCGGTAAAAATAAGTCATCCTCGGCTGGTTTTGTACCTGTAAACTCTACATCAAGTCCACTGAGTAGTATTTGATATTTTTTCGCAAAAAAAAGTTTTTAATTATAAAAAATAAATAAAATACGGATCTTGGGTCGTGTTTTCTTGTATCCTATTTTAAGTGCCATAGAGACGACTGAAATTAAAGAATCAGCGTGTGTTACAGCGTTAAAGGCGCTCTTCTAAAAAAAAAAGTCTTCTAGATGTAATGAAAAATCCACTTTTGACCAAAATAACAACTAGATACCTTAACAATTAATTTTAGATTAAATTAGGGATCTATACCTCAAATACTCGAATCCAAAAGCGTAGAAATGTGGGGGACCTGGGATTAACTGGCTCCCCCTGGAATTTGTTGGATATCCCCTCAAGGGGGTCCACAAATAAATATAAAAACCTAATTTTTAAGTTTTTTTTAACTCTTACTACAGTTTAAATGTCATCAACCAAATATTAGTTAATTCATATTTTAATATTCACCTTCAAGACACCTTGTAAAACTTCAATTGAACTTAAAATTAACCTTTAAAAGGTTTTGTGGTTGAATAACATAACAAGATATTGATAAGTTTCATAGATTACGTTGTACAGGACATGCAGCATTAATGGAAGAATCTAGAACCGTGTTCAGGGTATTGATTGACAAATTCAATTGGAAGAGACCATTGGGATGACGCAGATGGGAGGATAGCATTAGAATGAACCTGAAAGCGATAGGGTGTAATGAGGTGGACTGAATAGAATTAGCTCAAGATGGTGCACTTTTGTAGGGGCTGCAATTATCTTTAGAGTTCATAATGCCATAGAGTAGGTAAGTAAATAACGTGTTATTATTAAATTTAGTATTCAGCGATTTTATTATTATTGTTATTATTATTATTATTATTATTATTATTATTATTATTAACACCGCATCTTACTACCCGTTCAGGTTACACGCACTAAAGTTAATGTGTAATGGTGGGGTGATTGTGAGATGAAATGGAGGACCTACAGTTTAACGTAGGATCCGAACCACGGCGGAGGCCTGGCATTCCCCACATTCACAAGTTGTGATTGATACACGTCTTGTCAGAGGTGATGGAAGGGTTTGGCAATCATATAAATCTGTACCGGGACAGAGGATTGAGTCCCGGACCCCCAGCTCAGAAGTCTGACAATTTACCCCTTTACCACCGGGTCACCTTTGAGCGATTATAATATTAACTATAAACTAAATGGTACTTCAATCCTACATACATTATTAAATATACTATTGTAGTTAGAAACAAAAAATAAAGGATAATCAGTAAACTACTCGGAAATATTTCGTATTCAGAAAAATAAACATTTGAAATACTTTTTATTCATACATTTTGAACAACTTAAATATTTGTTCTATGAAACACAACTAACCAAACCAGTGGTATAGTAATGTAAATCTACAAATGTATTGCTCTATTATTGATAAGAATTAAAAACTAGTTCAAGTATAACCAACAAGGCTGCTTTCGTGGAACAATCTCTGGAATATGACTAGTTAAGTAGGGTTTAGATCTTGAATGGGTGTATAAGGTTTATAGAGGGTGGTATTTTCATAAACAGTTCTCCATATTTTTTTCCAGAAGAATGTTATTACATTCCTTCAAAATTCATTCTCTTAAACCTATGTAATATTATTAATTGAGAGCTGTGGACAGCCTAAGTGAGTCGTAATTCATGTGTCAAAGAAATATAATTTTATAAACTTTATTTGAATTTATAGTAATTTTCCTTAAATACACAAACATAAATAAATTGTAAGCGTCTCTTGTACAGTTTTACAACTAAATTTTGTTTGTCCATTGGCTCTGTTCAAACAAATAGGGTTCAAGACTGGAGGCGAATAGTAATGGAATAACTGGGAATAGCGACGATGGATAAAAAAGGGAGTGAAGTGAGGTAATTTCAAATTGACTTCATTTCCCTACTTGGGGGGTGCATGAAGTGAATTGATCTGTTCGCTACATGCTGTGAATTTTGTTGTTTGTTAAAATACAGAAAGAAGGAAGGAAAGAGTTTTTAATAAATCTGTATTATGTTTGAAACACGTTGAAAACCATATGACGCTTTGTGTGTTCGTGACAGGAAATGAAACTAACTCAACGAAATGTATAATTTGACTTGATACAGGTTTTCAATTAAAGCCGAGATCCTCCCCTACAATACGACAATGGATGTCAACACTGAAACAAAAAACGCTCAATTATTGCATATATTCTAGGTATCTACTGCTACTTGAGTAAAATTATCTAGGCATAAATAATTATATATTTATACAAGATGTAGCGTAATTGTGGGACAAACCTTGGTGGTGGACAAGAAATAATAATAATAAAAAAGTTGGTGTAAAAATGTGTCACATTTGACCTTGCTTCTGAGTTAGTCATGTTTGAATTCTATTAATGTGGCGCTACTTAAATCTGTATCTAATAAGTACAATATTTTAGTCTAAACATTCTAAATTTATAGTAAGGACGTTTGATTGACATGGGATAAGACTCTGAGCTTAATTAAGTTTAATATTACTTTATAATAAGGCCTTTTAACAAAGTAAACTTAAACTTAATTACTCTCCAAGCCTTATTTATTATTATGGAAATCCCTCAAAATGGCCAACTTTGGCCTGAATGAAACATTACAGTCATCGTGTCACGGAATGCCGCACTCGTTCATAAATAAAATGTATTGAAATCCTTTCATTCAGGCCGATGGTGGCCATTTTGAGCACTTTTTATAATGTTAATAAGCTCCATATTTTTGCAGTACAAACATGACAATAGCTCTGAAAAGGTCAAATGGGTACATTAGAATTATATGCCTATATACTAATTATACTAATGGTTTGGAGAATTGGAATGTTTAATTAAGAGGAAGTGCACCCACATTCGTGTAGAAGGAGAGTGGAAAACCATTTATGAAAAACATCACTCAGCGCACCCAACCGAAATCGAACCCCAATCTTTGGCATTCTAGTAAAAAGTGAGAGTATAGTGCTAGACCACGTGACCATCGAAGTAGGTGTCTCATATGCTACGGGAACACTTTGTGTATATTATATAATATAAATATAAAATGAAGGGTCCACGGGAAAAAGGGGGAATGTCAATTTTTTTAATTTTTGAGGTTGGCACGCTGTCGTGTACTTTTAAATAAGCTCTTTCTTACAAGCTAGGGTAAATTTCAATAAAGTGTATGGTCAAGGTTTTATGAGGGTTTTAAAATACAGGCAACACGGGAAAAAGGAGGAATGTCAATGTGAAGCAACGCAAGAAAGGGGAATGTACGTTTCGCAACACTGCTGTGTTTAACTTTCACTTCTCGTTTGTCTTTTGAGTTGGCTAGTGCGGTTTTGTGTTCGCGTTGTGAATATTCAGTGGTTTCTTTATAGAGTGAATAAACAATGGAAGAGGCAAAGGTGAGCAGTGAACAGGACAGTAATATTTAAAAAAACACAAAGAAACGTAAAATAACTGGCAGAATGAGTGATGTTAAAAAGAAGCTTCTTGCATCAACTCATCAAACAGGTTTGGACTGTAAATGTATGCGCTTGAAATGTTTTCAAAATGTGGGGGAAAGTGACCGAAAGTCTATAATAGTAAATTTCAATAAAATGACTGTAAATGAACAGAACAGTTATTTAAGCGGTCTTATAACAGTGAATACAATTTTCCAACGTAGGCCTAGGCAAGCTGAGGAAAATGCATTACTTCATGAATGTTCATTTTCATACCGTGTGCGTGTGAAAAGACAAGAAGGTATTGTGGAGGTCCTTGTGTGCTACAAAGCGTTTTATTCTCTTCATGGAATTTCTAGAAAGAAAGTTGAGATTATCCAACGTTACATTAAAAGAGGTGGCCAGCCCAAAGATGGTCGTGGTCAGCATACAAACCGGAAAAATCGCTTGTCTAAGGAGACTTTTGATGCTATTTGCACCCACATTGGATCCTTTAAAGGTGAAATGAGTCATTACAGTCTTAAAGACTCAAAAAGAACCTATTTGCCTCAGGAATTGAATATTACGAAAATGTATAATCTGTACAAGGAGAAGTACCCGGAAAATAAAGTTTCTTATGAAAAATACCGAAAAGTTTTCAACGAAAATTTTAACGTTAGTTTTGGTTATCCTAGACAGGACACCTGTAGCTCGTGTGACCTTTATTCCGCTGAAGTTCGTGCAATTGAACATGGACTAAAAAATTATCCTGATGATAGCAATGAGAAACGAGAAGCTGAGAGAAAATTACATAAGCAGTCTGTAGAAAATAAACTGCACTTGATGAAAGCCAATATGTTTTACGTTCGAAAGCGTTTATCGCGGTTGAATAGCCAAAAATCTCCATTTCACGAGTCTATTACAATGGACTTCCAAAAGAATCTACCTGTACCTAATATCACCACAAATGACGTGTATTATAAACGTCAATTGACAGTGTGTATGTTCAACATCCATGTCCTCTCCACAGGTGAGTCATTCTTTTATGCCTACGATGAGACTGTTGCTCGCAAGGGAGCTGATGAAGTGTCTTCCTTTCTTTTTTATTTTGTTATGGTTCAACTTGACCCTGCAGTAAAAGAACTGGACATTTTTTGTGATTCGTGTGGTGGACAGAACAAGAATTGGACACTTTTCCGGCTTATTCACTACATTGTTCACCATGCTAAACGATTGGGAAAGGTTAAAATGAACTTTCCAATCCGAGGGCACTCATACCTAGAGTGTGACAGGAATATGGCTTGCGTTAACCAAAACAAGTGGGTTGAATTGCCTACAGAGTGGATTGAAGAATTTGAGGTGGCTCGAGCAAAGCCATCACCTTTTCGTGTAATTGAGGTTGACATACAGTTGGTTCGTAAATGGACTGAATATCTCGACCAACGCTACTTCAAGAAAAACCCATTCAAGTCCAGGCCAGTAAGAGAATTGATTGCTTTGAATAAACACCCACGCATGTTGCAATACAGGTCAACATACCATGGGCACTGGGATGGTCACGTGATCAACGAGCCAGGTTCACTTCCACCATCAGACGATCCCAAACTACGACAGGGAGAATTTATCCTTCCTGAGGTTGCATACCAAGGTGAGTAATATTAACATTGGATTAATTAAAACATATGGTATTAAGAAAATGAAATATTTTATCTTGTGGTAGTTTTTCACGCCCCAGTAAGTCCCAGCCTACATAAACTATACTAACCTAACCTAACCTAGTCTAACCTAACTTAAAGAAAATATTCATAGAAAAATTCATGCTAACCATAAAGTACACACCTTTTTTTAACAGATGCCCTGCCAATTTCGTACGAAAAATTCAAAGACCTTCAACAACTAAAGAAGTTCTGTGTGGAGGAAGCCAGAAAATTCTATTCTCAGCTTCCAAAGATGGCTCGAGGAGAAATATATAAGAATAACTATTGCAAAAAAAATGAAATGGTATTTCCAAATATGGTTAAAATACAAAAAACCGTGAAGCAGAAAAGCTTATAAAGAAGAAAAATATGAAAACAGTGATGGTATTAAGGACGACTTAAAAGTTCTCAGATTAGATTATTTATCTTTTTTATTAATTTTTTTGTTTATGACTGTTTTTGGGTTCAAGTAGGGTTTTTTTTGTATTTAGAAACTGGTTTTTACTAAGGAAATATTATTTCAGTGTAATCTTTAAGATAATACTTAGTTTTTAATAAACAAAACTAGATATTGATGATAAAGGCCTCTTTTCTGACATTCCCCCCTTTTTGTTGACATCCCCCGCTTTTTTCCTAAAACAAATTGTATTTATTTAATATATATATATTTATTTTTAATGGAATATATCTTTAAATTTAGGTTAAACAATTTTACAAGTCGCACAATACAATAATACAAAAGATAAGCAAAGTTCATGATGATATACAATTAATTAAAGTAGTAGCATTAGATTGAATGTTAAAAACTCATTTTCTGGAAAACTATAAAATATGACATCCCCCCTTTTTCCCGTGGACCCTTCAAATGTTGTACATCACATGAACTTCTAGTATCAATATAACGTAATTATTATAGCCCAGTGAGTCATGTTAAATCTATGGTCTGGAAAATATTAAAATCTATATGTTTAATCGTTTATTATCAACGGCATGCATTTACTGTTTTATGTAATGTGTAATTAGTATTGTATACGTGTAATAAGTTTATATTTACAAATGATTTAATGCTAATTATCATGTTTGTACAAAGTATTTTCAAATAAATAGTTAAGTACAATAAAATCATATTTATAGTTCTAATTGCTCCTAGAAAAGTAAAACAAATTAAAGGTCCTTTTCATAGAAACTAATCTGTGGAGTATCTTGTATATATTTGAATGAGAACTCTTACACACATTAACCATAAGCATTCACATCCAATTACCAGGAGTTCATTGACGAACTGTTCACTTGGGCAGAATATTTGAATGTTTTTAATTTTAGATTTTAAATATCAAGTAGGAGGTAGACGAGATTTATATTTTGGTACTGTTATATCTTCAAAAATGTTTGGCGTTAACAATAGAGAGACTTAAAACGTAACAATCATTTTGAGAATATTCCTAATGTGAATTTACGTTTTCATTTTTTTCTCTTAGTTGTGTTCTTAGATCCTTGTTTCAACAAAATTTCGTTTCACCTTAGCCACTTTCTTTTTAAGAGTCTCAACAGAATGAGACTTAAGTCGAATTATTTGTCCTTAGGGACTCATTTCAATTCGAGATGCAGCAATTACCTCTTTATACATAAGAAGGGTTAGATATGTATTTTATTCACCTTTGTCTATTGGCAGCAGTGTCAATATTGTTATCTTATATGTCTAGTGGCAGAAGTTTTAAGTGTGAATTTTGTTCTTTTATGTGCGTAGATAGCAAGGTAAAGGGTGAAATGTGCACATCTTTAGCCAGTGAAAAAGTATAAGTTATCATCTTTGTCGAGTGAAAACATTGTAAAATGCGTTCCTCCTTGTTCATAGGCCCCATTGTAAAGTATGAATTCCGCTCCTCTTTGTCTAAGGCAAACCATATAAAGTGTGAACTAGGATCCTCTTTGTATAAGGCAAACCATGTAAAGTGTGAACTATGATCCTCTTTGTCTAAAGCAAACCATGTAAAGTGTGAACTATGATCCTCTTTGTCTAAAGCAAACCATGTAAAGTGTGAACTATGATCCTCTTTGTATAAGGCAAACCATGTAAAGTGTGAACTATGATCCTCTTTGTCTAAAGCAAACCATGTAAAGTGTGAACTATGATCCTCTTTGTCTAGGGAAAACCATGTAAAGTGTGAACTATGATCCTCTTTGTCTAATGCAAACCATGTAAAGTGTGAAATATGTTCCTCTTTGTCTAGGGAAAACCATGTAAAGTGTGAACTAGGATCCTCTTTGGTCTAAGGCAAACCATGTAAAGTATGAACTATGATCCTCTTTGTCTAGTGAAAACCATGTAAAATGTGAACTATGATCCTCTTTGTCTAGGGAAACCAATGTAAAGTATGAAGTATGATCCTCTTTGTCTAAGGCAAACCATGTAAAGTGTGAACTATGATCCTCTTTGTATAAGGCAAACCATGTAAAAGTTTGAAATATGATCCTCTTTATCAAGTGGCAGCAGTAAATATGTGAACTGTGTTAAACATTTCATTGAGGAACATATTGTTCTTGCTAAAATGTCTTAATATGTTTTAGTGTTACTTATTTAAATGTCAATTATGAAGTGATTATATATTATGTATAGTTGATGTTAAGAGGTGGTTTAACACACTCACAATATAATATGTATCCCTAATGCATCCCTCTTAGCATTCGTTACGTGTGTCAATGCCAACCTCACCAGTTTTCGAATCAAAGTCCATTAGGAGGACATCATCTGAAGCTCAGTATTCCAACGATCATGATTACGGACAAGGCCCAGATCATCATGCATCACTATGCAGTACATGACTCTAAATACTCTACATAAATCGTTTGGTACGACTATACCTGATTGAATCTAAGTAGGTTAATTACTAACTATATCGGACGTTAATACTGCACGTGAAAGTTAAATTTATGTTTTATCGATGAAATCATGTAATGAGTGTTGTATTATAGTGGGTATTGATTTATTGTGACGTTTAAACACGAAAACACAATGAAGGTATTGTTCAGAGGGACAATAAATCCCGTTGTAAATGAAAGCAGATTTTTATTGTAAATGGAGCGTACCATATTTCATAAAATGGCTTAGAGGCATATTAAACCTATAATTAAAGTTGAGGGTTAATAATTTTGATAAGACTTTTAAAATAATTTAATATATTTGTATCAAAGTTAAAGCTAGTGGAATTTAAAATAAAATTTGATCTAAATCGAACGGTTGATGATGAATAGAGAATTTGATATTGCTACTATCAATTCAATATTAGCTCACCATATTAATTAGGTAATATTTTAATTATTATATAATAACAATATTAACTCGCCAACTTATATTTACAATTAGTAATTTACTGATTTTTGTGAATGCAATTATATAGAAATTCAACATGTTTTAAATATAATATAAACATTAATTTTTCGTTTAATATTACATATATACTCTCCTTTACCAAAATTCTAACGGATTTTCAAAAGAAAACCAAGGAATTTTATTTAAAACGTGATAATCACGTAGCTTTGTGTGTTTTTTTTAAGTGCTACCAACTACTTTACTGGCATCTATCGGACGCATCGAAAACTTGACTTTTAGAGAATGTCTTACCTCTGGGCAATTCATACAGCCAGTTATGTGTTTTGTAAGGACTGGTGCAGATATCAGGTATTATTATTATTATTAGCACCACGTCTTACTACCCGTTTGGGCTATACGCACTTACGCTAATGTGTAATGGTAGGGTGATTGTGATATGAAATGGGAGACCTACAGTTTAACGTGGGATCCAAACCACGGTTGAGGCCTGGCATTCCATACATTTACAAGTTGTGATTAATACACATCTTGAAAGAGTTGAAGGAAGGGTTTGGCAATCAGATAAATCTGTGCGAGGACCGAGGATTGAACCCCGGCCTCCCAGCACATAAGTATGGCGCCTTACCTCTAGACCACCAGGTCACCTGTAATACTATTCAAACAAATACATCACAATTTAAAAATGGTTTATACAAACATAAGAATAGTCATTCAGTAATTGTTTAAAAAACACCTTTTATTTTTTAATTTCCCATCTCTGAGTCTTACTAACCGTCCAGCTACCCATGAATTTTTCACTAATGAGGTAAGGATGAGGAGATGCAATGGAATTTTACCCACAATACTGGAAACGTTGACAGAGGTTTGCTTGTGACATGATGAATGGATAGGTTTCGAATCCCCAATGGGTATACTGTGTATTTTTCCTAAACATGTCACTAATCACCCTTCAAGTGAATGTGAGCACACCTTCTCTAAATCACTCTTATGAATGGGTATACATATGTGGTTAGGCCAGACGTGGAACACAGACAAACGTAATATGAACTCTCGTGAGAAGAGTGGGAATCCAATTAATAATAAATGGTACGGAACACCGCACAGACGTTCTCACTTTTTAAAATCTGTGAAAATAAATATATAATGTTGGAGAAACATTTAATCAAAGAGCATACATGAAATAATACACACTACTGTATTACAGAAAAACTGAGAAAAGAGGATCTTCTATACACCAAAGAGCGTAAAAATCAATTTAATTTGCAAAAGAAATGCATAAAAAATGCATAGAAATGCATAGAAAATGCTAGTTTTACAAAAATGGTTCAAAATAAAATATTATATAATTTTAATAGTATTACAACATAACATTGGGGTGACCTGGTGGTCTAGGGGTAAGGTGTCAGATTTATGTGCTGGCAGTGTGGGGTTCAATCCTCGGTCCCAGCACAGATTTATCTGATTGCCAAACCATTCCTTCACCTCTGACAAGACGCGTATTAATCACAACTTGTGAATATGTGGAATGCCAGGCCTCCACCGCGGTTCGGATCCCACGTTAAACTGTAGGTCCTCCATTTCATCTCACAATCACCCTACCATTACTGCGTATAACCCGAACGGGTAGTAAGACGCGGTGATAATAATAATAATAATAATAATAATAATAATAATAATAATAATAATAATAACGTACCCGGATTTATTTGGAGGGAGAGTGGAAAACAATTTTAGAAAATCTAAATCTACACAAGTGTACCCAGCCATGTGAAGTTTGAGACCAAGTCTCCTGGATCAAAGCTAAAGACGGTAACGCTGAACTTTCAAAAATAACATTTTAAGACCCCTTCTAATATTTGTCAATAAAACTCAACCGAATAATTCACTGTCTCTGTAGTTCCTAGATAACGGGTTCCAACCCTTTTCTCTTAAATTTACTTTATCGTCTTGATACTATGCCTGCCTCAGGTAATATTTCTTCGAGAAGATTTATTTATCTCAGAGTTTCAGGACCTTTTTTTTTATTTCACTACTATGGAAAGGGGTCGCATATGAATTATTCACAAAATCCATCTATAAAACAGTGACGACAGTTTCAATAACCCCAGGGTCTTCGAAACAGTCAAGATACTTATGTATCTGTTCCTTCGTTCGAAAACAAAAATATAATCCTTATTTACATTTACCTATTGTTCTTTTTTTATGAATAAAAGGAAAACTGTGTAACATTATGGTCTATCCTCGTCTACAAGACCTAAATAAAAGAAAGGATGAACCAATAGCATGTGAAGCAAACAAATTGAAGAAATACTAAAAGACCAGGATATAATTTAAACAATATTTTAATTTTAACTGAAATAAGAGTTTTTCCACAATACGTCTTACGTTCTGAATATTTGGCGGTATACAATAATTACTCTTAGAGAAATATATGCAATCCTAGTATAGGTCATAGAGCTAGTATTATAAAGGTAAATAAGTCGCATATAAACATAGGACTAACTGAGGCACGTAACTCATAACCATAGTTATTTAAAATAAAGTTTAAACACTTTATTAAGAGGAAGCGGTGAAAGGTGGGCTTAATGGCCTCAAGCCCCCAACATACACTATGTTGTTCATTTTGCCATAACCCACCAAAATAACCACGTAGTTTTAGACCAGCCCATGTAGCCTAATCAAATACACGTGACCTGACTGAAGGAGTCAAATGAAACAAATGCACCAACTCCACACGGGTGTGATTTTTATTGGGGCTACAAGGTAAGTATTTTAACCAGACTGATAAAGTAATTAGAATAACAATAATAGATTGTATTATACCAGAAAAATAAAAGATATGTTTGATTACAAAAGATATATAAGAACATAAGTTAGAAGTTCCAAATTAACACTGCCTTGGTGCGACATGGACAAGATCAAATGCAGTAGGCTTGAAGAGTAATGTTCAATAACAAAACAGCTGGACTGACGCCAGACTAGAGTGAGGTGATTCTAAAAGAAAAACAGCGAGGTAATTATAAACAAAAGTTAGCTGGAAATAATATATATAATAGTATTATTAACACATGTATATTTTAAGCTAGCTTGCTTGATTATGACTTAAGAAAAATCCTTAAGGGACATAGTATAATGAATTGCAATAGAAAGGCTAGTTGATTACATTGGTAGATGGCTAACATACAGGTGTCAACACTAAATAGTACTATGGCCGGTCCTTTCCCTATTGGTACTGCCAGAGAATTCAATAGTACAAGTATTTAATGACCCACTCCATGGGGAACAACACTAATTTAATTCATACAATACTAATACTCAGTCAATAGGTGCCAAAAACGGGCAAAGAGAAACGAGGTATTATCTGCGTGGACCCCATATGGAAACAAGTGGAGTTCCGTGCTTTACGCACCCAAGCTAATACCACACGCGAAGCGTGGCAACAAGAATGATTCAACACATTGAATACATTGACCCAACTAGGTCCAAGAAAAAGGATAGACAGCCTGGTTGTAGCCATAAAAACAAGTGTGTAGCCTTAAGGACTCAAAAGGGAAATATAGTGTTGGTAGAGAATAGCAACCATTTGGACTAAGTCCTTATTACATCTGGAGCTCAAGGATCCTATATAGAAGCTATATAATATGGATATAGGGAAAACATGGTCTCTTGGGCCAATATAAAAAGTCATACGGACTTAATAAACATTAGAGTCACTGTGGATACACACCAACAAAGTTGGAATAACAACATAAAACCAAAATATAGTCACTCTGACTGAAACAAGAAATCGAAACAAACATAATAGTCGCCTCGACTATACTAAGTCTGAGATAAACAATAAGTCAGATGGACATATTAAATAAACATTTTCTAATCTTTCAACTAGATGAATACGTCAGATGGACTTATTAACGTCGCCTCTATACTTAGGAAATCGGAGAGGAATTTCCTCGGTGGTGGTGAGGACCACGTCCAACACTCCATGGCCACCGGATCCTTCGTGGAAAGAGGTTCTACTTGGTGGTGCGGTGGTGAGAACCATGCCCAATACTCCATGGCCACCGGTTCATTCATGGAGAGAGGTTCCTTCTTCAAAGACGTGATGTGCTTGAATACCAGAAACACACCCAATACTCCATGGCCACCGGTTCCTTCGTGGAGAGAAGTTCCTTCTTCAACGACGTGATGTGATTGAATAATATGAGAACCACGTCCAATACTTCATGACCACCGGTTCCTTCGTGGAGAGAAGTTCCTTCTTCAACAAACTGATGTGATTGAATAATATAAAGTAAATCTGAGAGTACTTATTTTATACCCTTTCTCTGACTAGAACGGAACAAGAAAAAAAAAAAATAGAAAAAGGCGTAATAACACAGGTGGTGATAGGAAGAACTGGAGCTTGAGGGGTGAGGTAAAGGGGAGGTTCGAAGACACGCCGCCACAACAGTGGTGCTCGAGGGCCGTGGGAGCGAGCCCAACTTATTTGAGTTCTTTTTCATGACAGGAGATGTAGCGAGTGGATGTGTTATGAAGCACCCTGTCGCCATGCTTGTTGAATATTTTGCTAGAAGGCATGTTGGCGTTATCCGATCCCATCCAGCCATGGTGAGTGAGTCTTGAAGCATATTATTCTTGAATGTATTAGCTTTAATTATCTTCTTTGTATTCCACTATTATAAGTTTAGTATTTTTATGCAGATTTGTATTATTAAAATCTCTTGTAGTATTTTATATTGGGAGCACGTGGATCATATCCGAGTCCATTCAGTCACTAACAGTAGGTTTTGAAGGATATTATTATTATTAAATATTTCAAATCTAATACTCTTATTTGGATTTTGCCAATAAAATTATTATAATTTTGTATTTTTGCGTAGCTTAATTTTGTAGGTGTCAACTTTACATGATTGACACGCTACACAAAAGATCTGAGATAATATTAATACTGTAGTTATAATAATGAGACGTCATATAATAATAAATAAAAACCAAGTACTCGATAGGTTCAACTTTGCAACAAACTATATAGATAATTAATGGATAATCGATATATCAAAAAGGCATGTTAAAGAAAATTAGATTGTCACACGGCGACACTAAGTCTTACTAGAAGATTCTGAATTAATTACATTAATTTTTCTAACTTCAAGATGTTAAATAATTACACTGTGTGTCACAAAATAAAATCACTTAATACATAATCACCGGTTGCAATTTGCCAGTGCCGGATATCAAACATGCGACCAGTCACGTAAGCCATTCGGGCAAGATGAACTGCGTCATCCGCTATCTAGGAGACGACCGAGTCAGCGCACAGTGTGTCCACCGCCGCGCAGGCGCAGATGGTGGATAAATGTTGAGAGAATATATATATATATATATATATATATACATACATATATATACATACATATATATATATACATATATATATACATATATATATATATATATGCAACAAGTTAAAAGTATTATGTAGAAATATATAATAGCTCCTACTATCTTCATTAAATTCATAATCTACAATGAGCTAGGAGGATTTAAGTTAAGATTGTCTTTACTTTCAATTAAACAACAATTTTTTAGGATACATTCAACAAAGAATCATTTAGCTTATTATTTTTCGCCTGAACTTTGCATACGAATTTACTAAATATTATCCTAATACGAACCATGTAACTATCTAACATCTGCATTCTATTACTCTTAATTATTTAACATAATAAAAATGAGCATCGTCCACAAGTTTCTTATATATCCCATGATAACCTAAAATCATAATATTACCCTAAATTTATCAATCACAATATTAACAATACAGAAGAGTAAGCAAGAAAAATTAATAAGAACATCTAACTTAAACATTACGTAGACAAGAAAAATCTAACCAGCATAAAAAAAGGGCGAGATTAAACATTTATATTTTATATCCCCTTTTCTTTTATTTATCAGCTCAATAGTGATATACCAAAATTCATCCCTACAAACTAGGCTGAAATAAATAAATTCAAAATTTAAATACAACCTGAAATATTTAAGTTTTATAAGATTCAAACAGTTGCTAATTTGAAATAATCTGCCGAAAGGGAATTTTGAAAAATAACAATAACAATATTTACGCCGAAAAGAAATTTACCCTTGCATTTTTTAAATAATGCTGAAGCCTCTCTCGGCTTCTTCCGAGCAATGTCCAAGAATGCCGGACGCCTTCCTACGCCGGTCATAGGGCCAGTTTCATAGTCAAATTTAGTACGCCTCAAGTGCGGTGCTACACTAAATACAAGACGACACCTACCTAAATCAGAATGGAATGGGCCAGTTTCATATGCGAGAACGGCCCATTCCATTCGAGTTTAGGTAGGTGTCTTCATGTACTTAGTGTAGCGCCGCACTTGAGGCGTACTAAATTTGACTATGAAACTGGCCCTTATATACGATATGCAAAACTAAGGGAAAACGTAACAAAGGGAAAAAAAGGGAGGGTAACCAAAGAGTATCATACACCGGGAGGGAAATGCGAGTGACAGAACGAGCTACTACTCATTTCTCGAAGCAATTGAAATGTTTGGGCACTTTGCGGGACAGGCATCTCTTTTCTTCTCAAGTTCTTTGAGATAGCTTGAGCACATGGCGAGCTCTAGCGGGCACGGTTCGATTCTTGGAGCTGGTCAGTTGTCTGTGCGGTGGAATTGCGGTCGGTAGTGTTGTCCCTCTCGGTTCGGAGTATAGTGCCGCCTAGGATGGTGAAATGGAGTGAGTATTTGTTATCGTTGACTTGTTTTCTTTTTTCTTGTAGCCAAAACCCTACCATTACACATTAGCGTAAGTGCGTATAACCCGAATTGGTAGTAAGAGGCGGTGCTAATAATAATAATAATAATGATTCTTAAGTATTTAAAAAACCTATTATTGTCTTCTTTACGTTTTAGTAAAAAGATGGCGGCACTTCCCATATATTTTTATACCTTTATTTATGTTGTGAATACTCACGTTTTTAATAGAACTTTGGTAACAACGTTATCCATAAAAAATTCATCCATACTGTAGATCATCTCTGTATGAAACCTAAACCTAAACTCACAAGATTCCAGCTTATACTGTGAAAGCGTTACTGACGTTAACCAACCCCCGCAACCAGCGCCACCAGCGCGGTCTCCCATCAAGCAGGTAGCCAGCGTCCATTGTGGGTGTACCCTAAAGAAGCATATATATACAATTAGATATTAACTATATCCGTTAAATTTGGGGCATAACACATCCCAATTTGAATCAAATGTTAACTCCTTTTCTAACAAGTTAATTGTTAACAACCAACATCGGTGGTTGAACGGTCCAAGGCATCACTCTCGCAATATACTAGACTTGTGAATAAGGGGAGTTCAGGGCTCGAATCCCGGTAGGATTTACTGAGGGTAATTTTCGTTAATGATTGCACACTATAATTCCATGCAAATGTGGGTACTCTTAATTTATATTCAACCTTCTTCAGCCCTTGGCAAAATTAGTACATACGCGTACAACCCGAATGGGTAGTACAGTCAAACGTATTACAAAAAATGCCATGGATTATATAATTCTACCTTAATATTATACGTCTTAGTATTTGTAGTCCTTAACATTCATGGTTTACCCATTTTGGTGGATCCATGGTCTAAGGCGTTACTCTTACAATAAACTAGATTTCTGATGACGGAGAGTTCGGGGTTCTCCTGGTTGAGTGTACTGATTATATTTTTCTCAGATGGTTTTCCACGCTTCCTACACGCAAATTTGGGTAAATTTCCTCTAAATTCAACCATGATAATCCCTAACACACTAGCACAATTAGTAGATATACGTTCAGTCTGAAAGGTAAGTAAAATAGCGTTAAAGAAATCCAAGGTATTCATATTATTATCGTAAAATTATATCTAAATATTTATTTGGAGTTCTTAAAATCAATGGGTAACATATTTTTATCCTTAAATTTTACCTTAGCATTTGCAATATCGACGTCATCTGTGTCAAGGTCAGGGTAGGATTGACTAGCTTATTTAAAAATTCCTTCACACCAAGACTGGATCCTCATCAGTTGACTTCTCTTTCTGGTAAATCACTTGCTGTCAGTTCTCCAAGCTCAAACAATTAGCAAGATTTTTGTATTTTATTCTATTCTTATTGACTTTTTGTTTGTTATATGACCACTAAACTGAAGTTTTTAATGTGTCTTTTGTCACAAAAAAATAGCTAAGAGTTTCTGTCTAAGACCACGTGTCAACCAATGTGAGAAATGCAAGTTTATTTTATTTTATTTATTTAGCACCACGGGCCCATTCGGGCTATACGCTTATGTACTAATTACACTAATGGGTTAGGAATTGGGAAGGCCGAACTTAAAGGAAGTGAACCCAAATTTGCGTGGAGGGAGAGTGGAGAACCATTTAGGGAAAACCACCCCCAGTTACACCGACCAAGATTCAAACCTGGATCTCCCATTCTTTGGAAGTCTAGCTCAACACAAAACCAGTACGTTAGCTAACTACGCCACTGAGGTGGGTTAATTCAAGTTAAATAATCAAACAAAAACCAAAATTGTTAGGCCTATATTTGAACTTCCACACGTGTGAACAAGCAAGTTAGGGTAACTGGCACCTAAAGTTTTCTCATCGTCACTCTATTCTCAAGCATTTGAAAAGGAGTTTAGGTAGAATTATGGTAGGTGTTGGAAGGCAAGGAGCGCAGTTTAAAGTGATAGTTGTTCAAGTTTCGTCCCAAGTTGCAGCCCCTGAACAGCATTATCTTTGGGGAGGGGGAGGAGGGGGAAGTGCGACTCAGCACTTCACTAATGCGCTCTATCGGTGTGAGGAGGCGTAACCAACTGTTCCAACTTCTAGCGCTAACTACCTCAACTCAATACTATCTTTGATGAATCCCCGTTAGCATTCTGATTCTGCTGGTTCAGCCCTAAGGTAGGGGAGTATTTTGCTATTGTGTATTAATATTATTTAAAGGGCCAGGACTTTTTGACGAACTTAAAAAAATAATTTAAAAAAAAACCCATTTATAATGACCTAAAAGTTCTAAAAAATGACTTTGAAATTTTCGAAAAATTACCTAAAAATATGAAAATACACTTTACAAAAATGTAAAATGCAATGAAAAGCCTTAAACATCCAAACGTTTGCATTATTCCAAATAAGATTTTGATTTATAAATATTTGCCTAAGAATTAACCGCTATCCCATCTCAAAGCAACCCTTTTTGGCTTAATTGCAGTGTCTCTTAAGGAATGTGTATTTTACAATCAAAGAAGCCAAGAGGTTACATAGTTCATTGCCAAAATTATGTTCCTATACCGACAACTGTGTGATGAAAATTTTAATGTTTGACTCCAGTGATAAAATATCGTTAGTACTTAAAGATATACTCATTCAATATTAATGACTTAAAATTTATTTGAATTCATAAAAATACCTAAAAAATTACATATAATACATATGTTTTCTCAACAAAGGGATTATGAACAGAGCTATATACTTATGGGCATTGTATATGACGAAAATAAAAAAATAAAAATGACAAGTCATCAAAATCTGGGTCCTTTATATTATTTTAGCTTATTATGCAGCTCTACTTTGTTCTAATCTCGGAAAAGTTATGTGTTTCCCCCCTCCCCCCCATCACGTCTTAGTTATAGATCGGGCTATACGCATTCAACAATTAAGATAGTGGAAAAGGGATAAGGAAGATATAGTTTCGGAAGAAGTGTGCTTGCATTTATGTGGAGCGCGGCTGTGATACCATTTTAGGAAATTAAAACACTCAGTATATCCAACCGGAGTTTGAAACCCATTCTCCCCTTTACAAATAATTTGGTCTAAGACAATCGTGATGCGTTAGAGCATGCTACCACCGATGCGGGTAATTTATAATATATTGTGTCGTATGTATCTGTAGAAAAGTATTATAATGACAAAATCATAGTTGAAATATACTTTGTTTTAGTTTATGTAGGTAGATTAAATATTAGTTAAAAATTTAAACCTTAAAATTATATTAATTTCTTCTAAGTATTAAGATATGCATCTGAAAAATTTATATATTAGTATACTAATTATATATACGTGTTTGTATTAATCCAAGTTTACTTTGATATCCCATCAAATGAAAATGTATTCATATTGCGAGTACAGCTAAATAATTAACACAAAAAATAATAAATAAATAAACTAGTATTTGGTTATATGAACCAGTTAATTTCACCTAAGGTTTGCTAACTTCAGAAAAAAATTGAAAAGATGCCTACCAAAACCAAGTAAGATAAGTATTTGAACAAGATTTTTTCTCCGTGAAAGCTTATTAATAAACCTATACGGTAGTGCAAAATCAGTTTGCAGAATAACATTTTCAATTTAATAATTCTTTAGCAATACAATTTTAGAATCAATTTTTAACCAAGCCAGGTTAAAGGTTTTGTTACTGGATACACAGACTAATAGTTATGTTCATCTAGATTGGTCTGCCAGTGACAGAGAGTTCAAGGTTTGATTCCAGGCTTTTGTTCTGAGGGTGTTTCTTCCTTAAGGGTTTTTCACTTTATTTCCACCTATATTTGGGTGAATTTTCCCTAAATTCTTCCATCCTAAATTTTACCTCATTGGCATAAATTTAAATGCGTACAGCCAAGACGGATAGTAAGAAGCGATGGAACAAAAAATGTTGAAAATATTAATAATGTTTGCTAATGAATTTTTAAAACTCTTTTACAACTCAATGACAAATAAAAAAATATTATGTAACACGAAGAAATATGTTAAAACTTTCCCCTCAGTTAAATTTGAAAAAGCATAGTCGAGTTGATGTCTTCTTTTTCTCCCCATCTCCATAAGATCTTTAAGGACGAAAGAGGCGGAACTCATTCGGATGGCGTGAAAACTGCTGTTTAAACGATTAATGTCATCGTAAAATACGACTCGAAACTCACCGTGCGCTCCGAAATGTGTCCCATTTTGAATGCTCCAATGTTCACGACGGATGCTAACCTGGGCGTTTGTTCTGCTAGGCTTTGGGAAATGGAATGAAAATGTGAAAGATACGAAATGATGATGGCGATTCATTCTAGATGAAAAGTTAAGAATGTAAATACTTTCTACTACTGAGAAACGCACTTACAAGTTTTTTCTTTTCAATTTGAAAATTATTTTTATTTATTTTTTATTTGTTCAGATTTTATATTACAATTTGTAAACAAAATCCTACAAACAAATTTAAAAACCTATTAAACATTATAAACAAGTAGTTTAAACATTATTCTTTGAAATTTGTTTGTGAATTACCCACAATGGTGGGCAGTGGCGGCTTGTAGCTAAAATTAGTGGGGGTGCTACTAACACGAAGAAAAAAAAAAGGGGAATTTTTCTTACCACAAAGCCGCAAAGCCAACGTTTCCATTGGTATCATTCAAAATTAAAGCTACGAATATATTTCTTGTTGCTTTTGCCTCGCTGAAATATTAGAATATCGGGTGTTGAACGACCTCTTTTCTTTACTGTAACTTTCTCATGGAGAGATATCTGTGAAAACCTAAGCTGTTGAAGTTAAATTATAGTCACATAACTTATTTCTTGGGGATGCAAGGCCATTGTTAAAGTTTTCTGTTAAATAAAAGAACCGAAAAAAAATGAACCAAATAGAATATCTGGAAGCAGAATAATAATCTAATTGTACCCTCTTCTAAATTTTATCAAATTTAAGAATATGGTACATGGTTTTTACGCACAGCGCACGCTGAATAAAACAACAACTTCTTTTCACCATCATGCCAGAGCCGGAACTGCGAGATCAACAGTGCTCTATATACCTGGCAGTCCCACCTTCCTCCCCACCCCCTCATATGTGTGCATGCGCACACCAGTCAAACACCACATCGCTGAAACTGTGAAGCGCACAGTTCCATACAAAGATTTTTGTATCTTTTTCATAAACTGGGGGATGGCTACTAAAGTACTGACATTAAGTTTAAGGAATATATATTGTACTACAAAAATAACTAGATAATTAAAGAAAAATTGACTCATTATATTAAATGTTATCGATAATATCAATTGGAAATAGAGAGGGTTGCAGTTCCGCAGTGCCTATACACGAGCCGCTACTGGCGGTGGGAATTCGAACTAAATGTCAAGCTCATATAGTCTGGTTTACTGGTACTGGTAATACTAGGGTTTGAATCGCAGCTGTACGTACTGAGAATACATTTTCCTGAATTATTTGCAATATCCCTCCAGGCCAATTTGGGTGGGTATATTTATTCTAATTCAAACTTCCATATTCCTACCCCATTATTATTACCAAATGCTTATAGCCTGAATAGGTAACGAGGCAGATACAGAGACAAGTGTTCAAACTATTCTGCTAGGCTTACATAAAACATATTTTATATATTAATAATAATAATAATAATAGCTTATTATTTGCATTTAAATAATTCCCTAGTTCTTATCACCATTAAATAGTGTCATACCCACTTCGGTGACCAAGTGGTCTAACGCGCTACTCTCTTGTTAGACTAGACTGCCAAAGACGGGGAGACTGGGGTTCGATCCTAATCGGGTGCACTGAGTCTAATTTTTCCTAAATGGTTTTTCACTCTCCTTCTACATACATTCAGGTCCACCTCCCCTAAATTCATCCCTAATACAATAGCGTAATTAGTGAGTCTATATTTTTGAGTAGATAACGAACGGCAACTAAGATTCGGTGCTAAAAACAAAAAGTAGTATTAAAGTATAAGTCTCACCCTTTTGAGTTGGACAGCTAGCATCACATAAAAGCTGTGAATTTATTCATGGTGTCTTTCAGGGATTTAACATTCTAACATATCAACTTAAAATTCAAATAAGATTTCAACAAACTAAATGAAGGTTTTATATATATATATATATA